>JAJOOS010010541.1:0-38836 GCA_029582725.1 Solanum chiquidenum
TGACATGTTTATCTTTATCGCTTTTAGTCTGTAGTTTCAGTTTTGCTAGATCTAGTTGGGGCATGTCCCAACATTTCTAGTCAGTTTAGAGGCTTATTTCAGACATAGTTAGATTCAACTTAGTATTGAGTTAATATTTTTTTTTGTATTAAACTCATCAGTTTTCATTCATTTCAGATTTAGTATATGGGTATTCCCCATCATTTCAAATTTATTTATCATTATAGCTTCCGCACAATTTTTATTATTCAGTTTATCTTTAGTATGCTCATGATCATGCCAACAGGGTTAGCTTGGGGATCACTTGTGGTCTTAGGTCCCGTGTCCGCGTCTCGGGGGTAGTCTCGGGGCGTGACAAGAATTTTCTCTCTTCTTCTTCTTCCTTAGAAAATCCGATCATTCTCTCCCATTATGTTCCTCCTCATCTCCGGCCATCACACACTCTCTCTCTCTCTTTCTGAAGTGAAAGTCACGTTCGACTTAAAATGGGTAAGTCATTTTCTTGAAATTTTATAATTACGAACAACACACTCTTGATACTAAGTTCTTTTCTTGGGTTAATGAACAATAAATCATTCTATAGATGTGAAAATTAAATAATGGTGTAATGGTACCAATTATTTTTGTTTTTGAAAGAAAATCGACAAACCCAAAAAACCCTATAATTTTTTGGAAATGTATATGTGAAGTCATTTTTGTTGCTTTTGTTCTTTCTTTTGTGATCATTTTGTTCATATGATTGTAGAAATTTAGTTTTGTTCAGTTGTCCAACATTTTGTTCATCTTGTGACGTATGTTACATCATATTGGTGATATGTTGGTACATATTCCAACATAGTTGTCATATGTTGGAACATGTCACCTATGTGTTAGAGCAACATAATGATCATCTGTGTCAACAGAAGATTCATCTGTATCAACAAAAGGTACATATGTGATGTTCATTTGTGTCAATATAAGTATAAATTGCTATCCTTATTATTTTATAATAAGTTGTAAACTCTCAAACTTTTTTTATTTACCTTGTAGATAAAATGTCACAAGGAGCTTCATTTGTGGCAACAACTCAAACTTTTGCTAGTGTTGCTTTCTCATCTAACATCAAATGCTCTTTTTGTCGATGCGAAGGATGTGAGTAGCAACATGAATATTTTATTATTCGTGTCCAGATGAAAATGTTATGGTTACTACGTACGATTGATTAGATTTAGTTTTGATGGTTATGTATACCATTGACCTTGTTTGTTGATAAGTTGTAAAAAACAATTGGTGAAGTGCTATTTTTGCTGATAATATTAATGATTATTATTATTTTTATTTTGTTGGAACATATATAGTCTTTGTTGTAAAAATATCACATAATTATATGCATGTTCTCGAACAGGAAGGTCATATGTGGCAACATATATAACCTTTGTTGTAAACAAACACAGAATTATATGCATGTTCCCCAATAGAAAGGAGATATGTGGCAACATATGGCAATTTTTGAATTGTCATATGTGGCAACGTCAAAATTTTAAAAAAATTTGAAAGGTAGTACAATTGTTTGGTGTGAAGACTGGGTAATTTTTCTCTACTAACCTTTAATTTATAATGTTTGTTTGTTTTATCTTTTCAATCGTTACTCTTCTTTACTCTTTAATATTAATTGTTATATCAGTATATTGATGAAATTCTCAACCTCATGCAGGAGAGGTGGTTGAGATACCCTGAGCACTATGATTCCACGGATAGAATCATGAATCTTAACTTCTATACCAACTTCAAACAAAGATATGGCAGTATCAGCGATGAGGCAACAAGAGTTTGTGGCAAAAGCTTTACACAGTTACTTAATGAGTTTGTATGGAATGGTGATATGATTGACTACGTCAGGGGCATTATACCATATCCTGAAGGCATCGATTGGATTGGTGCAAAAAGAATTCTGGCAGTCATGAACATGGACAATACTCATTTTGTGACTCTTGAGATCCTCTTGAAGGTCACATGAATGTTTATGACTGCAACCTGACGTTTACGGAACATGATGCATTTTTGACATTCATACAACCTGTGTTTGACTTGCTGTCAATCTTGTTGAGGCAAAGTGGAATAATGAAGCATTTGTCGAATAAGCTCAATCAATGAACCATGGGAATTTGAAGGTCAATTGAAACTAATGGTAAAAAATATCACCAGTGCCGCGTGCGGGTCATATTTGATTGCATTTATTGAGAATTTGATTATCAACACACCAATTCAATTGACCTTCAAATTCCAACATATGCCTCAAATATTGCCATATTTGACTCATATGTAGCAACATATGCCTCAAATATTGCAACATTTGACTCATATGTAGCAACACATGGGTCATCTGTAGCAACATATGACATTTGACTTATATGTAGTGTTTGGGTCATCTGTAGCAACATATGCCTCATATGATCAAATGTTGCTACATAAGAGTGATATGTTGCAACATTTGAGGCATCTGTAGCAACAAATGAGTCATCTGTAACAACATATGCCTCAAATAATGTAATATTTGACTCATATGTAGCAACACATGGGTGTTATGTTATGTTAAGAACAAGTAAAAATGTTGAAAATAAAGTGCAAAACTATGTTTATGTATTGATTTGGTTTAATCAAACCCCAATCAATTAGTTGCGTGTTAAAAAATAAAGAACAAAAAAGACTGATGAAATAATTAACATCATTTTATCTCATGCACTCCAGATATTCGAGATCCATGCGAAGAGAAAGAAGAGAGAGCAAGCAAAGTGACGAGGAAGAAAATGAAAACCCTATTCTTGAAATGAAAATGAAACCTCTAATTTATATATATCCCTTCTAGAAATGATATAATGGGTCGATTGGGCTAGTTTTAGAGGTTGGGCGTATGACTTTCATAAAGTACTTACGTGTTTTATCCAAAAGAATGTACATATGTTGCCACATATTACATTTGATGGATGGGTTAATCGATAAATCACGCATTTTAGCAATGAAAAATGTCAAATTGGACCATATTTTAGTACTTTAGATCATAATTACGCAATAAAAAGATGCTATAACACTTTGAACAACGATTTACAAGGGTATTATATAACTATCATATGGAATTACTTAGTAATTGTATGATGAATTAGTGGTATGATAGTATTTGCAAAAATAATTGATAGAATTGATGAAGGTTGTTGTATTAGACCATAATTTTGTAGTTAGACATGTTGTAGGACTATATATTAGTGTTAAATGTTGTATTAGGTCACAATTTAATTGAACTAATACCAAAAACCACATTTTAGGATATACATATGTTGCCACTATGATGTATATGTTGCAATTTCTATTGCGAAATTCAAAATATTATCCAATAGAACGTACATATGTTTCCACATATGACATTTGATGGATGAGTTAATTGATAAATTAAGCAATTTAGCAATGAAAAATGTCAAATTGGACCATATTTTAGTACTTTAGACCATAATTACGCAATTAAAATATGTTATAACACTTCGAACAACGATTTACAAGGGTGTTATATAACTATCATATGAAATTACTTAAACTAGTGGTATGATAGTAATTGTAAAAATAATTGATAGAATTAATGAAGGTTGTTGTATTAGACCATAATGTTGTACTTAGACATGTTGTAGGACTATATGTTAATGTTAACTATTGTATTAGATCACAATTTAATTGAATTAATACCAAAAACTACATTTTAGGATATATATATGTTGCCACATATGACGTATCTGTTTCGATTTCTATTACAAAATTCAATATATTATTCAACAGAACGTATATATGTTGCCACATATGACATTTGATGAATGTATTAATTAATCGATAAATTAAAAAATGTCAAATTGGACCATATTTTAGTACTTTGGACCATAATTACACAATGAAGTTATAACACTTCGAACAACAATTTACAACGGTGTTATATAACTATCATATGGAATTACTTAGTCATTATATGATGAACTAGTGGTATGATAATATTTGTAAAAATAATGGATTAAATTGATGAAGATTGTTGTATTAGATCATAATTTTGTACTTAGACATACTGTAAGACTATATATTAGTGTTAAATGTTGTATTAGGTCACAACTGAATTGAATTAATACCAAAAACCATATTGTAGGATATTTATATGTTGCCACATATGATGTATCTGTTGCAATTTTTGTTGCAAAATTCAACATATTATCCAACAGAACATACATATGTTGCCACAGATGACATTTGATGGATGTGTTAATCGATAAATTAAGCAATTTAGTAATGAAAAATGTCAAATTAGACCATATTTTAGTACTTTGGATCATAAATACGCAAAAAAATATGCTATAACACTTCGAACAACGATATACAAGGGTGTTATATAACTATCATATGAAATTACTTAGTCATTTTATGATGAACTAGTGGTATGATAGTATTTGTAAAAATAATTGATAGAATTGATAAATGTTGTTGTATTAGACCATAATTTTGTACTTAGACATGTTGTATGACTATAGATTAGTGTTAAATATTGTATTTGGTCACAATTTAATTGGATTAATACCAAAAACCACATTTTAGGATATACATATGTTGCCACATATAATGTATTTGTTATAATTTCTGTTGCAAAATTCAACATATTATCCAACAAGAACGTACCTATGTTACCACAAATGACATTTGATGGATGGGTTAATCGATAAATTAAGCACTTTAGCAATAAAAAGTGTCAAATTGCACCATATTTTAGTACTTTAGACCATAATTACGCAATAAAAATATGTTATAACACTTTGAACAACGATTTACTAGGGTGCTATATATAACTATCATATGGAATTACTTAGTCATTGTATGATGATCTAGCGGTATGATAATATTTGTTAAAATAATTGATAGAATTGATAAAGATTGTTGTATTAGACCATAATTTTGTACTTAGACATGTTGTAGAGTTATATATTAGTGTTAAATGTTGTATTATGTCACAATTTAATTGGATTAATACCAAAAACCACATTTTAGAATATACATATATTGCCACATATGACGTATCTGTTGCAATTTCTGTTGCAAAATTCAACATATTATCTAATAGAATGTACATATATTGCCACAAATGACAATTTTATTAATCTCACACAGTGGTATAAGAAAAAAATTTAACTATATATTCTAGTTCTAAATCGCAACTACATAATTCACAACGAATATCATCTTCATCTTCATCGTCACTTTCCCTGGACCAACCATTCTTGCGAACACTTTGCTCATGTTGATGAACAGTGCAACAAATAGGTCTTTCTCCCAACAACTGAGGTTCTGGCACCCACATTTCACCTAAAACATATTGCAACTTGTGTCGACATCTTCTAGTTTTTAGTAGCTCCATTTTTTTCATGTTGGTAATGAACATTAGGCCTTCTCTCATGGATTCATCATCCTTGAAGATTGAAATTATGGCAAGAACATATGATGCACCAATGTGGCCTCCATCTGCTGCTTGACTAATGATTCCCAATGCATTTGGATCGTTATGGTTGAAAAAATTGAACTACAGAAGAAATAACACATTTAAAAGGCAGAATACATTGATAGAAACATGAATACATATGAGAAATATTAAAAATTACCACGCCTTTTGTGTATAAGGCTTCACAAAATTATCATACAAAATACTTTTTTCGACAGTCATCCTTACCAACCCTTTCTTACCATCTTTCCAATTCTAAATATATCAATTTTTCTTCTCGATCCATTCACCACAACAATAAATCCCTACAAATAATCCCTCTATTTATTGTACCTGAAGAAATTAATTTTAAAAGTAATTAGTACTAATGAAGAAATTAATTCAAAACACAATTAGTACTAATATGTATGTATGTTATATGTTGCCACATATGACTATTCTGTTGGAACATGTAAGTGATATGTTCCAACATATGACCATTCTGTTGCGACATAAAGTCATATGTTGCTATATATACCTATTTTGTTGCGACACATAAATCACATGTTGGAACAAAATGTGTAAGTTATATGTTATAACGTATGACTATTTTGTTGCGACATGTATGAACAAGAGGAAGAAGAAGAAGAAGAGGAGGAGGAGGAAGAGGAGGAAGAAGAGAAAGAAGAAGTGGAGGAAGAGGAGGAAGAGGAGGAAGAAGAGGAAGAAGAAGAAGAAGAAGAGGAGGATGAGGATGAGAAGGAGGAAGAAGAAGAAGAAGATGAGGAAGAGGAGGAGGAAGAGGAGGAAGAAGAGGAAGAAGAAGAAGAAGAAGATGATGATAAAGAAGAGGAAGAGGAAGAGTAAGAAGAAAAGGAAGAAGATGAGGAGGAGGACGAGGAGGAGGAGGAGGAAGATAAGGAAGAAGAGGAAGAGGAAGAAGAAGAGGAGTAAGAAGAGGAAGAAGAAGAAGAAGAATAGGAAGAGGAGGAGGAAGAAGAAGAAGAGGAAGAGGAAGAGGAACAAGAGGAAGAAGAGGAGGAAGAAGAAGAAGAATAGGAGGAGGAGGAGGAGGAAGAAGAAGATGAGGAAGAAGAAGAAGAAGAGGAAGAGGAAGAAGAGGAACAAGAGGAAGAATAATAATAATAAGAAGAAGAACAACAACAACAACAAGAAGATGAAGAAGAGGAGGAGGAAGAGGAAGAGGAAGATGAGGAGGAACATGAGGAGGAGGAAGAATAAGAAGAAGAGGAAGATGAGGAGGAAGAATAAGAAGAAGAGGAAGATGAGGAGGAAGAAGAAGAGGAAGAATAGGAGGAAGAAGAGGAAGAGGAAGATGAAGAGGAAGAGGAGGAAGAGGAAGAGGAAGATGAAGAAGAGGAGGCGGATGAGGAGGAAGAAGAATAAGAGGATGAGGAAGAGGAGGAAGAAGAAGAGGAAGAGGAAGAGGAAGAAGAATAAGAAGAAGAAAAAGAAGAAGAAGAAGAAGAAGAAGAAGAGGAGGAGGAAGAGGAGAAGGAGGAGGAGGAGGAGGAGGAGGAGGAGGAAGAGGAAGAGGAAAAAGAAGAAGACAGTGGGAGGCGGGGGAAAAAAAGCTTTTATTTCCCCTTTTGGTTCGGTTCGCTGGCTTCCCTCCAGTTTTGGTTCCCACTAAAATTGGTTAGATTAGGTTTTAGTCATTTACTCTTTTATCCCTCATTTAATACAATGGACCAAACTGTCAACTTTAAAACTTGAGGGCAACTCCTACAATCCTTAATCCTTAATTACATAATTGTCACCTACACTCAATAATTAAGACTTATGTCACTGTCATTTTATTTTGACATCTTCTTGTCACCCTTAATTCAAAGTCCCGAGTTGATTGTATATATATCTTGTGATGTGCATATGACCTCTTTCAACATTTAAATAGAGGATGACCTATTTTATTATAGTGCTGACAAGGCGAGTAATCTTTTCTTTAATTATTACCCTTTCTTTGAGTTTTGTGGTTGGCTGCCTAAGCTCTTCGATCATACCATCTTGCCTCATAAGTCTCATTTGGTCTTGTTCCTGCAATGTAGTTAACAATTCTTCCAAGATAATTTTGAACAATTTTTTTTTTGTGTTTTTCAAGATTGTTATGAATATTATTTTTTATGTTTTAGGCATTGTGAATCTTTAAATTTAGTGCCAAATAATTTAACCTTGTTAACAATGTGAAAAAGTTGGTTTGAGTATTTTAATGCTTTCAAATTCCTTCATCTTTTGCAACTCAAATTCCTTATTAAATTCAACACCTTCATGCCTCATATTATTTCATCTCTCATGTGTTTTTTCTTTATATAATTCAAATTCTTTTGTTGATTTGAGAGTCATAATTCTTTAGATAAGTGTCTTTATTAAATAGGTATGAAATCATAGTTTTGAAAGGAGCTATTCTATGTTATAAAGTTTATGATTGGATTGGTATTACTAGATTCTTACCTTTTTCAAGTATTATGATGATGATATGATTATGCTTATTTCCCTTGGGAGTTTACTTAGCACCGAAAGGACTTGTGGGATGAAGGTTTCTGTTTAGCGTCCATGAACCTTTAGTAACCATTCCTTTATCCCATATCTATGTGCCCCTATAGGACTTAGTCCTAGTTGAGTCTAGCTAATGGATCCACCTAAGCTCATGAACTTGGTCCTTACCTTGGCAAGTAGGACAATATCTTTTTGGTGTGGAAAAGACACGAGATTTCATGTTATAGCTCACATAGTCTATGTCGGTTATCGGTAAACATCCCACAAATGATTATGTATTCCTCAAAAGACTATGTTTCAAGATTATGAAAATGTTTTCTTAAGACTTGCCTTGACTTTGTCTTATGACCTAAGAATTTAGCTTATCATGTTTTGATATCTTTTCCTTAGTAATGCATTATCACATTTTCAATATTTATCATTTGTTTGTCCATTTTGATGCATTTCTCTCGTACTCGGCACATTCCATGTACTAACATATACTATCTCTTGTGCTTATATTTTCTTATAATATAGGGTCCGACGTTCCTTCATTCGGCCGTGACTAGTGGATTGCTCCGCTCGAATGAGTTGCTTAGGGTGAGTCGACATGGTTCAAGGACCTTGCCAACTGTATGCCTTTCTTTCTTTCATGTCTTTTCAGTTTCTGACTTACATCGTGAGCTAGGGTCTTGTCCTAGCCATGTATTATGATATTAGTATTTCCGCTTATGATTTGTACTCTGTTTGGTATCAAATATGTTGATTTGAGACTTATGATATGTTTTATTTAATTCTTAGTATTAAGCTTATGTCAAGTGGCTTGTTTAGGGTCTTTTAGGGCTTTATTTGCCAAGTCAAATCTATGGGGTAGCTTGGGACATGACAAATATTGTATTTAGAGAATCAAGTTTTGAAGAAGTCCTAGGTGTCTAACAAGCCACATTTAGTACATTTTTGTTCATGAGTGTAAAACACACCACATTTATTGTTTAACAAATACTTCACTTCTTTCATACTCCTAAGTCGTGTGATAGAGTTGAACTCTATAAAGCTTCCTTCTAAGTCTTGTTCTATAAGTTTTCAGAACATACCATCCAAGAAGAGTTCCAGCGAGAAAAAATGTGAATGGGTTACTAGAAGATCCTTAAGCTCTAGTCAATCCCTTGGCCGAGCAAGTCTTACAAGCCGAATTTAGAGCTACTTTTTAAGTGTTGGTTCAAGCCATGACAACACAAGCTAATAGAGAGGTTATAGCTCTTGTGAAACTAAATGTGGGGATCATCTAATATTAATAATTTTATTTTTAGATTATGTGGACTTGAAATCAATACAATATGATCATTTCGATAACTTTTCATCGAAACATCACTGTGAGGTTGTCTAGCTAGCTTTAACAAGTTCAGAGTACAAAGACATATGGAACTTAGATTTTGCAAAATGTCTTTGAGGATCTGGGTCAATATTAGGCTATTAAAGAATTCAAGGCTGGTCAATATTAGGCTATTGAAGAATTCAAGGCTTTGTCTGAACAAGCCAAGAAAGCTAGAAACGATGTGAAGGATGACTCGTTGCACACCGAGGGTGAGAAAAGTGTTGGAACCATATTGAAAGAGATGGTAAATTTCCTAAATTTAACTTCTAATTCATATATTTAAATAAATTTAGTTAAATTTACTTGATTGCCTAAAATTATATTTTATTTGCATAAAAAATTATTGGGGCGCACTGTAACACCTCGTATTCGAGAAAGACCAGAAAGGAGGCTGGTGGGGCTGGTGGGAAACTCACAGGTGTTGCTTCCAATTGCGCACACAAGTGTACGTGGTCGCGCAAGTAAAAGAGCTAGATTATCGAACCCAAATGACTTGTCGATTAACTATTTACTAAATTATACTAATTCTAATTATTTATTTAAGGGGGAGAATTTCTAAGATGAATATATATTAACTAAACTAAAAATAAAGATATAATAACTAAAAACAATTAACTAAGAAAAGATAGATGTTTACACAATCAATGAATGAATCGATCTAGGATTATGATTTAACTACAAATCATGTTTAGCATCAATTTCATCAACTTATTTGATTATCTAGTTATCGATTCACAGGGTTGATAATATAGTCATGATCTCCCGACCTCTAACCGTCTACCACAATTGACAGCCTAACTACATCGTTGAGCGGGGATAGACTGGACCAACTATGGAGCATTAAGTTGTCTTCCCATATTTGAGCCAAGAAAGGCACCTAGGTATATCCCTATCCTAGACATAAATCAATTCAAGTGACATGCAAGAAAAGATCATGCTCCTTATATTCCACGTTCTATCCCTCTATTCCTCTCCCGAGTTCAAAAGAAGACAATAAATTTATTCTAATGGTGATCAAGCATCAAAATAGTAATCACAAGAATATAAGTATAACTAATATGATAAACAAATCATATTGTAAGTAAATATAATCCAAGAACGAGAAGTTTAACTCCACATAGACATAGAGCAATTATAACGAATCATTCAAATAAAAGATATAAAATAAATAAAAGAGAAAAGTTAATTTCTACATTGTATCCTCCTCTAATAATTATTCTTATGGACTATTTATAAATGTAGGAAACCCTGAATAAAATAATGGAGTCCAAAACTATAACATCTCGCAACTAGAAAGAACTAGAAGGAAGTTTAAAATATGGAAATAGTTATTTTTGGGAAGAATTTAAAAATCTGGAAATTTGGTAAAGGTAAAGTGAGTTTTTGGTCAACTTCAAATGACCATAATTCCTAGCTTAGGATGAGTTAGGTGTCATTTCAGATATGGTTGGAAATCCCTTGGAATGATCTTTCCAACGCCGCTAAGTTTGCATGATTCTGAGTTTATTTGAGTAAGTTATGCCCTTCGGAAGTTGGGCTATTCAAATAAGGAAATGTCCAATCCAGATTTTTAAGGGGTATTTTAGTCTTTTACTTGCCCTATTATTTTAATCCATTTTTAGGAGTTTAATAAGGGTCAAGTCAGATTTTAGTCTGTTTTAGAAAAGTGAATTTCACGCTAGGGCTGGGAGAAAAGAGAAAGGAGAAAGGGAAGCAAGAACGTTCAAGATTCGTCGAGATTAGCTTGTGGTTTTCGTCGGGGGTGATCCCTAAAAGGTATGTGAGATCACATAGCATTGGGTTAGTTCACCCACGCACCAAGCATGCTTAATTCAACGTATTTTTTGTCCTAAAAAGATTGAGAAATTGATGTTCTTGATAGTTGTTCTTGAATTGATTTCGTTCTTGAATATGAGTTGGGATTAAGGAATTTCTTGATGATTAAGTGTTGTTTCCTTGAGTTGTTTGGGTTAGATTTTGTTTATATGATTTTGGTACATTAATCTAACGTGAATTAGGGAAAAAGAATCAGATTAAAATGATTTAGGATCAGAAAACGAATTGAAAAATTTGTCATACACACCTGGGTAGGCCAAGGTGCGGCGCCCCCCATCTGCGCCAGAGGGTATGGGGCGGCGTGCCTGCAGTGCGCCCAAAGTGATCCCCAAAAAGATAGGGCCTGGCGCGGCGCTCCCCGAGACGCGCCCAAATCAGCGTTTTTTACCCAGTTTTTGTTATTCAGTCCGTTTAAGTCCTTCTAAAGTGTATTAACACTTCCTATTGATTCTAACTACTCTAAATGACTTCTAAACATCTAGAAATCATCCAGAATTATGAATCATAACCTTGAATTCATAAATTCAAATTCAAGAAAAGTCAAGAGCCAAGTCTAGGAAGTTCTCCGAGTATTTTCAAGAAGTCTTTTGCAAATGCTTTTAACTTTGTTTTAAGACTTAAAGTTCAAGTTGAATAAAGAGTAAAGAGTATAGATTGAAGTTCATTTCTTCAAAATTATATGGGGACTATGTATTCCCAAAGGGTTTAAAATGTTTTCACATTTAAACAAGATAGTAAACCTCAATTTCCAAAGAGCCTTTGTGCTAGTTTTCAGAGAAGAATAATCGCTTTCTAAATGAAGAAAGAGAGGAAACTTTCATTTCCAAGATAGCCTTTGAGCTAAGATTTTGAGCACTAATCTCAAATCATAGAGAGAAGTATGTTTTTAAACATAAGAGCTAATATTATTAAATCTTTTGGGAGTAGTATTGAGCACCGATGTGGAGGATTGTTCAGACAACTCACAACCCCCATAAACAATGTAGCCATCATGGGTAGAAAAGGGTCATACTTTTTAGATGATTCCTTTAGTGTTTTTTAGCATAGACTAGTGGATCCACTTAGTAGTTCATGTCCTATGCCCTTGGCAAGTTATAGGATGCTCTGGCAGCGTCAGGGAGATCGCTGTATCATCACAATAACTCTTACGTGATGGTTGTCGGTTAGAGAAACTCCCCCAGAAGTTATTATATTCTTATATACACAGTTATTTATATTTTACATACATTTCAGAGTTATGTTGTATCCTTGCATATACACAGAGTTGACAACATATTTTTAAACAACTTGTTTCTTTATATTGCACTTGTTTTAAATTACTTTATATCGAAATGAGTTCAGTCATGTTCAGAAGAGTTGAGCCAGGTAAGTTCTTCAGTTTCTTTTAGATTCTTCTCAAGCCTATGTTGTTTTAGCATTTCAACTCGCATACTCGTACATTCAATGTACTGATGCCAGTTGGCCAGCATCGTTTTATGATGCAGATACATGTAACTAGGATCGACATCACGCATCGTTGATCCAGTGAGAAGTTCATAGTCTGTTGGTGAGCCTGTTTGCATTCTGGAGGACTCCTTTTTATTGTTCTCAGTTTAGTATTAGTTCATTAGGATGTCTTGGGCCTGTCCCGACATCCATCTCAGTTGTTTAGAGGCTTCATAGACAGACAATCAGTTAGTTAGTTCAGTTGTCTTTACTTTTCATTTCATATGTTAAAGACTTGAGTTTGCCTTAATGGCCAGTTAAATGTTCCTTTATAATATTCTAGTTTCTTTATAAATGTTTAGGTGATGAGTTAAGTCTTCCGCTGAGTAAGTAAGCCAGTCCAAGGGTTTGCTTGGGACCAACAATGGTCTTCGAGTACTAGTCCCACCCAGGGTGTACGCTCGGGGTGTGACAAACTTGGTATCAGAGCACAGAGTTCAAGAATTCTAGGGAGTCTATGAAGCCGTCTATGTAGAGTCCTATTTATCGGTGTGAATCACACCACATCTACAATTTGGAAGCTGCACCACTTAGAAAAATTTCTCACTTCTGTCACACTCATTTTGTGCGTTAGAGTTTGATCTCTAAAAAGTTTCCCTCTAATTCGTGCTTGCACATGATTTTCAGATAATCATGCCTCCACGAAGAGCTGTCAGAGGATATCCTGCTAGACGTAATGTTGAGGAGCAAGAGTTACCAAATGCACCTGGAGTGCAACCTCAAGGGGAAGTCACTAACGTTGAGTTCAGAGAAGCAATTAGGATGCTGAGTCAAGCTGTGACTAACCAGGTTGGGCAGCAAAGGGGAGCTTAAGAGGAAGGAGCTGACATTTCACGGATTCGTGAGTTCTTGAGGATGAACCCTCCAAGTTTCACGGGTTCGAGCACTACTGAGGATCTAGATAACTTCATTGAGGAGTTGAAGAAGGTATTTGAGGTCATGCATGTTGCTGATACTGAGCGAGTTGAACTAGCCGCATATCAACTGAAGAATGTTTCTAGGACTTGGTTTGACCAATGGAAGGAGGGTAGAGCTGAGAATGCACCACCTGCGAGTTGGGATTGTTTTGAGGAGGCTTTCTTTCCCTGAGAACTGAAAGAGGCTAAGGTACGAGAGTTCCTCACACTTAAGCAAGATTCTTTGAGTGTTCATGAGTATGGGTTGAAATTCACCCAACTGTCTCGCTATGCTCTGGAAATGGTTGCGGACATGAGGAGTATGATGAGTTTGTTTGTTGTTGGGTTGTCCCGTCTAGAAAGAAAAGAGGGCCGGGCAGCAATGCTTATTGGGGACATGGACATTTCGAGGTTGATGGTCTATGTGCAGCAAGTAGAGGAAGAGAAGCCAAGGGATAGAGAGGAATTCAAGAACAAGAGGGCTAAGACAGGGAATAAGTTCGGGCAATAGAAAAGTAATGCCAACCGGTCATCCTTCCAATAGAAACAGAAGGGACATGCTCTATCATGTGCTAGTACACCTGCACCTAGGAACAAAGGTGAGTACAATGGTCAGAATTCCAGAGCTAAGCCTGCCTATTCTCAAGGTAGTGTGGCGCAAGGGGGTAGTAAGTCCCCTGCATGTGCCAAGTGTGGTAGGAACCACTCAGGTACTTGTCGTGAGGGCTTCACTGGTTGTTTCAAGTGTCGTCAGACTGGGCATTTTATGCGAGAGTGTCCAAAGAATAAGCAGTGAAATGGTAATGGGGGCAATAGAGCTCAGTCCTCTTCAGTTGCTTCACCAGACAGAGTTGTACCTGGAGGAGCTACTTTCGGTACTGGCGGAGGAACAAACCGCTTGTATGCTATCAATAATCGCCAAGAGCAAGAGGATTCACCAAATGTTGTCACTGGTATGATTCAAGTCTTTGACTGTACTGTTTATGCCTTGCTAGATCCAGGAGCGAGTTTATCATTTGTAACTCCATATGTTGCTCTGAACTTTGATGTTACTGCTGAGCAACTTAGTGAACCATTCAGTGTCTCTACGCTTGTAGGTAAGTCTATTCTAGCAGAGAGAGTCTATCGTGATTGTCCCATTTCCTTCAATCACAAGAGTACCATGACTGATTTAAAGTCATTTAATTGAGTTAGACATGGTAGATTTTGATGTTATTCTTGGTATGGACTTGCTTCATGCTTGTTATGCCTCAGTTGATTATAGAACTCGATTAGTCAAATTTTAGTTTCCAAATGAGCCAGTCTTAGAGTGGAAAAGTAGTTCAGCAGTGCCCAAGGGTCATTTCATTTTGTACCTTAAGGGAAGGAAGTTACTTTCCAAGGGGTGTGTTTATCACTTAGTCCGAGTTAATGACTCAAGTGTTGATGTACCTCATATTCAGTCAGTTCCAGTAGTAAAAGAGTTTCCAAAAGTCTTTCCAGATGATCTTCCCAGAGTCCCTCCTGAGAGATAGATAGACTTTGGTATAGATATTCTTCCATATACTCAACTCATATCTATTCCACCATATAGAATGACACCAACAGAGTTGAAAGAGTTAAAATATCAGTTATAAGATCTATTAGATAAGGGCTTTATTCGACCAATTGTCTCACCTTAGGGTGCTCCACTCTTATTTGTGAGAAAGAAAGATGGTTCCCTTAGGATGTGTATAGATTACCGTCAGTTGAACAACATTACCATCAAGAACAAGTATCCTCTTCTAAGGATTGATGATCTTTTCGATTAACTTCAGGGTGCTTCTTGTTTCTAGAAAATTGACCTCAGGTTACCATCATGTGAGAGTAAGGGAATGTGATATTCAAAAGATAGCTTTCAGGACCCGTTATGGTCATTATGAGTTTATGGTCATGTCGTTCGGTTTAACCAATGCACCTGCAACGTTCATAGACCTTATGAATAGAGTATTCAAACCTTATTTAGATGTATGTCTGTTATTGTCTTCATTGATGACATACTAATCTATTCAAGGAATGAAGAAGATCATGCTAGTCATCTCATAATAGTTCTTCAGACTTTGAAAGATAAGGAGTTATATGCTAAATTCTCTAAGTGTGAATTTGGGCTTGAGTCTGTGGCATTCTTAGGCCATATTGTGTCTGGAGAGGGAATTAAAGTTGATACTCAGAAAATTAAGGCAATGAAGAATTGGCCTAGACCCATATCTCCAATTGGTATTAGGAATTTCTTGGGTTTGGCTGGCTATTATAGAAGGTTTGTAGAGGGGTTCTCGTTTATTTCATCCCCTTTGATCAAGTTAACTCAGAAGACAGTTAAATTTTAATGGTCTGAAGCTTATGAGAAAAGCTTTCATGAATTGAAGAAGAGGTTGACTACTGCCCCAGTTTTGACCTGACCAGAAGGTACTCAAGGTTTTGTGGTGTATTGTGATGCATCAAGAGTTGGTTTGGGTTGTGTGTTAATTCAGAATGGCAAAGTTATAGCTTATGCCTCCATATAGTTGAAAGTTCATGAGAATAACTATCCAACCCATGACTTAGAGTTGGCTGACGTAGTATTTTCTTTGAACATATTGCGTCACTATTTGTATGGAAGATTGCCATCATATATCTCTGAAATATGGCTGGGGCATTGCACAAACCGAATGGCATTTGCTTCAACACCTACGTGCTATACGAGCAAGTGAATATAGTCTTCTCCTGATCTTCTGGTGCAATGACGATCTGATTACACCCTGAATAACCATCAAGGAAACAATAGTATTCCTAACCTGCCAGCCTATCCAACATTTGATCAATGAAAGATATCGGATAATGTTCCTTTCTGGTGGCGTCATTTAACTTTCTGTAGTCCATGCAAATCCGCCACCCAGTCACTATTCTTGTGGGGATCAACTTATTCTTCACATTTGTTACCACCGTCATTCTGCCCTTCTTGGGTACACACTATACTGGACTTACCCATTTGTTGTCTTATATTGGGTACACAATCCCCAGTCACTTGAATACCTCTTTTCTCACCACATTCTTAATCAATGGGTTTAGTCTCCACTGATGTTGTGCACTCGGCTTATGCCCATCTCCATGTATATTTTATGCATGCACAACGCGGTACAAATAATATGGATGTCGGACATTTGCCACCCCAAAGCTGCTTTCCTCTTTTTCAGGATGATTAATGTTACTTCCACCTGTTCATCAAATAATGCTGCAGACAAAATAACCGGTAAAGTTTTATCTTCACCTAAAAATGCATACCTGAGGTGGGTTGGCAATGCTTTTAACTCGCATAGTAAGTTGCCCAACTGCTACATCTAACATAGCCCTCCCAGTCGCTAAGAAAGGTCTTCCTAAGATGAATGGGACCTTAGGATCAGGCTCAAAATTCAGCACAATAAAATCTACTGGGAAAATCAATGATCCCACTTGCACTAACACATCCTCTACAACACCCTTAGGCCTAGCTACAGATCTATCAGCTAACTATAAGATAATGGTAGTAAGTTTAGGACTACCCAACTCGAGCTTGTTGTACAAAGAAGTCGGCATCAAATTTATACTAGCTCTTAGATCACACAACCCTCGCGCATGAATGCTCTGCCCTATAGTGATCTGAACCGTAAAGCTACCCGGATCTTTTAGTTTAGTGGGCAACTTATTTTGGATTCTGGAGCTGCACTCTTCAGTAAGTGCAACAGTCTCATATTCTGTCAGTCTCCTTCACATATTTCGCATACCTGGGTATACCCTGCAAAACATCTACCAATGGCAAGTTAATGTGAACTTGTTTCAAAAGAGAGAGAAACTTACCAAAACATTCATCCTCCTTCTGTTTCTTGAACTTCTGAGGAAATGGAGGAGGTGGTTTCACAATTGGTTGCACTCTTTCCTCTTGTGCAACAATTTCGCCCTCCTAGGGTTCACTCTCTTTACTCACAACATCAGTGTTTCATTTCTTAGGAGCTAACTCCTCTAATTGTAAACCACTATGTGTACCTACCGCGTTTACCTGCTTAGGATTGGGATCAGTATTTCCCAGCAAACCTCCTTGCGGTCGTGAATTTTGGGCACTAGCAAACTGCCTGAATTGCTTCTCCAGATTTTGTGTAGCCAACTGGTTATTCCTTACATCAGCAGCTAACTGGGCTTGATCAACCATGATCTTTTTCAGCATCTCCTCCATGCTCATGTTGGTAGATTTCTTGTTCGGCTGCTCCCGTTGGGGCTGTGGTTGGTACCCCTGTGTATTTCCTTAGGGTCTATATTGATTCTGGACTTGACCCTAATTTTGATTTCCACCCCAAGAAAAGTTTGGGTAGTTGCGCCAACTTAGGTTATATGAGTTCTCATAATTTTGTTGGCCTCCTCCTCGTTGGTCATTACCTACAAAATTTACAGAGTCTGGGTTTGCACCACATACCTCTGCACTATGATCACCACCTCCGCAGATCTCACAACAAGATGGTGGTTATTGAACTCCATTTACCTGTTCGGGCTGTTGTCCCAATGCTAGATTGCTGAAGTGAGTGTTCATCATATTCTACATCGCAACAATCTGTGCAGTCAAAGTAGTCACAACATCTACCTCTAACATACCTACAGTTTTTTGAATCACAGGTTTCATTCCTCTTCTATTCCATTCAGGGTTGCCCTGAGAGATCCTGTTCAGCAAGGTGAATAGTTCAGCATATGTCTTCTCCAAAGCCTGACCACCTGCAGCTGAATCAAGTAGAATCTTGGTGTTAGGCTCCAATCCTTCAATGAAGGTATGGACCAACACCTCATTAGATTGATGATGATGAGAGAAGCTCATCAACATTGATTTAAACATGTCCCATGCTTGGTACAAGTTTTCTCCCACTTTTTGCCTAAAGCTCAAAATATCACTCCTCAACTTAGCCATTTTTCCAGATGGAAAAAATTGGATAAGGAACTTCTGTGCTAGATCATTCCAAGTGGTAACTGAGTTTGCGGGCTCTGAGTTTAACCATCTTTTTGCTTCCCCAAGCAGAGAAAAAGGGAATAAAGTGAGTCTCACGAAATCCACATTTACTCCAGCTGGAGTGCACGTATCACTGATCTCGAGGAAATTCTGAATATGAATTATTGGATCCTCATGCGGCAGACCAGTGAACTGCCCATTAGTGTGCAGTGGTTGCACCATACTCTGCTTCAATTCAAACCTCCCACCAGCTTCAGGTTTCTGAATACAAGATGTCATATTGGCGGAGCGTGGGATTGCCACATCTCTTACTCTCAACTCAGCCATTATCTCAGGTTCTTCCTCCTCAACTCTTACTGCTGGAGATGTTGGTTCACTAGCAACAAGAGGGACCGGATAAGTAAGTCGTCTTAGCCTTCTCCGGTAATGTACAAATCTTTCCGGTTCCGCTAGAGGCGATACTAATCTTTGATCGTTGTCCAGTTTGAAACTCCAATACAACCTGCACTAATGAAATGGTAATATCAAGTTGTCAACACTTGCTTTTTACTTTAGAAATAAAAAAAATCAGATAAATTCTAATTCTAAGTCCCCGGCAGCGACGCCAAAAACTTGTTGCGTCCAAATCGCACACGCAAGTGCACGTGGTCGTTCAAGTATTAAAGTGGCTCTTTTTAAGAGCCGGGTAACGTACCCACATGGACTTACACTTAGAATTACTTAACTTCTGTAACTTTTAGCTTTTCACAAGGGTACTCAAGATTTCCAAAGTGATTTAGTTTCTACTTCGATTATAACAAAATGTAACAAAAGCGATTCAATTTCAAGGGTTTAAAAAATAGTGATTGGGTAAAGTCCAGGGGTGCATCTTTTATCAGGATTCATGCAATCAATATCATTCATATGGGCATTTATCAATTATCGAATCAATGAATCATAGGGTTAAATGTATGATCATGGTCTCCCGACCTCTAATCGTCTACATAAATAACACCCTAACTACATCGTTGAGCAGGGATATGATGGATTAAGTACCGAGCATTACGATTTCTTTCTATATGGTGACCCAAGCATGATTTTTATGTATATCCCTATCCTAAATACAAATTAACCCTAGTTATTTAGAATTAATCATAATTCTTATGCCCCACGTTCTATCCTCTTATTCCTCTCCCGAGTTTAATTTGAACAATAATTTTATTTCAATGGTGATCAATCACGAAATACGGAAAGCAAGAACATAAGAAAGATTCATATAATAATTGGCATTAACCCAATAACAAAATCAATAGATTACAATCATCATGTAGCCATAGCCCTAAAACTAGGGTATTTAGCTACTCATAATCCAAGAATTGATCAAACAATGTTCAAATAACATACAAAGATCGAAAGGAAAAAAGTTTAGGAAAGAACCCTAAAAATGGTGAAAACGTTCTCCCAAGTTGTCGTTCTTCAAAACCCAGAAAAAGAATAATTAATAAAATAAAAGAATGACCTATTTATACTAAAAGTCGAAACGGCCAAAAACTAGAGCAAAGGGCGCGACGCAGAGAGGTTTTAAATATTTGATTCCAGGCACAATAGCCTTCTCCGTGACGCGGAGAGTACACGGAGGGCTCTGCCTACTATTGACTCTCGTGAGTTAATTTAAGACCCCGTCTCCACGACGCGGAGAGGATACGACAGTGCCTTGATCTTCTTTTCTTCCTCTTTCTTCCATGCTTCGTTTTGCCTTTAATCTTCTGTGTTCCCCATTGTCCATTTTCGTGCTCCTTTCTCCTCTTAGCTTACCTACACAACTAATCATGTTGGCTAGCTCATAAACAGGCAAAAGACTCAATAAAACTATAAATGAACACATATTGAATTCAAACTAAGCTTAAATGCGGGCATAATTAGCTTTGTAGGCATATAAATATGCATAAGATCAAATACTATTGCCTACATTCTTACTCAAATGCAGGGTCTGATGCTCCAGGTTCGCATCCCCGTGACTAGGATTCACCTTGATCATACTTAGTAGTGGTGAGTCCTCATGTTTTGAGGACTAAACCTTTATCGCTTCCAGTCCTTACTTTTCAGATATTGTACGTAACACCAGGGTTACATCCCGTTCACTCTTAATGTAATAGTTGACTATTGAGACTATGTAGACATTCTCTTCATTTTGACAACTCTTTTATGATATAATCTGTCTTTTAAATTTTCTTGAATTTCTATTATCTTGTTTATGCATGTTAAGTGGCTTGTGTAGAGCCTCTCAGGATCCTATACCCCATGTTACACTTAGGGTCTATCTTGGGTCGTGACAACCCTATTCAAAATGAGGTTTTCTAGCAGACACATGTAAAAAAGAAGAATAATAACTCAGATCTGGATGAATGGATTGAGCAAAGAGCTGAACACGGTTTTAGCTTAAAATTTTAAGATAAAAAATAGTACATTTATTATGTATATATATTGATGCGTTATTTAAAAAATGTATATATATTGATGCTCACTTTGTTTTTTAATAAGAAGAGAGAGTATGAACAACACTTGTTTGAGTTTAGTCGAATTCACCAAGCTCTGGGAAATCTAATCCAGCTTACGCTTGAAGAATTGCTCAAATTAGAAAGAAAAAAGTGATAGAGAGGACACATAAGGGAAGAGTCTATAGGATGGGTTCTAGGTCATCTTATCATGCATTCAATCAAGACTAGAAGGTATTGGATTGTCACGCAAGCGGAGGTAATCGACTATGTTCAAATAGCTGCTATATCACAGGAAATCGCACAGCTTACATGTGCCTTACCAGAGCTTGAGATACAACAAATGACTCCAAATGTAAGCATGAGTAGAACCATTATGAAAATCGAGGAACAAGTGATTAACCTTGCTCATCGATGTATTGCATTCCATTCTTCAGGAGAGTTCTCTAGTAGCGAGGACACTGAAAGTGATGAAAATGAATATATAACCTCCACCTCTTAGCATCCATTTTCTTTCGTCATTTTATGACTTTTGACACTTTGTGAACATTTTGAAGTACTTGGAACTTTGTAAATACTTAATAAGTCTTTGTGTTATATGATTTTAGTGTTTAATGATGTTCAATGAAGTTAACTAGGAAATTGTGTGTATTTGATTAATCGTTTGGTTTGTATTAAATAAATGGATTGAATATATATTGAATTGTGTGTAAGTTCTGCTATAAAAAAAATGCAGAAAAGCGACAAATAAAACCCCTTATGTTTGAAGCTTTTTCAGAAAAGTGCATCGTCCATTGCTTATTTTTTTAAAAATAAAAAATTGTGATGTCATCCATTGCTTTTGAGTTAATTTTGTTTTTTTTAAAGAAAAGGACCTCGTCCGTCATTCCATAGTGACACAGTCCTTCGCATATTGAAAAGGGATGAGGACAAAAACACCAAAAGTAACAACATCATTTTTTCTAAAATCGACACTATCTGCCCCTTTTGGCCGTCATTTTTCAAGCAGTTTTAGTAATGTGAACTAATACGTAATACTCCCTCCGTTTCACCAAGAATGACCTGGTTTGACTTGGCACAAAATTTTAGTAAATAAAGAACACTTTTGAATCTTGTGGTCCTAAATTAAAGTTATGTCAAATGTACAAAATTGCCCTTTAATCTTGTGGCCATAAACAAGCCACGTGGAAAGCTGAAATTAAAATGTTACCAAAAAAAGAAAGAGGTCATTCATTTTGAAACAGACTAAAGAGAAAAGAAGGTCATTCATTTTTAAACGGAGGGACTACTAAATAACACAAGTGTAGTGAAGTTCTATAATTTTTCTGAATTTTTATTCTGCATATGATTATGAACCAATATACATTACTGATTAACACAAATGATTTCAGCAAAACAACATAGTTATTACATTTGAATTTTAGTTGAACCAAAGTAAATTTTAGAACAAATATAAAACAATACAGTAAAAATGAGAGCTTCTCAATATATTGTGAGATGAGGAAAGGAAGTGATGAAGGTTTTAAAAGCTGAACTTGAGACTTATAGGGGCGGGGAATATGAACAAACAAAGTAAGATTTGTGAAGTTGATGCTGATGAAGATTATAAAGAATTGAAAAATCAGTGTTTATTATGAAACCAAAACTTTACAATTAGTATTTTCAAATAATTGCATCTCTCTCCTTGTCTCTAACTTTTCAAATAATATCCTCAAGGATGATCACTATATTTCTAGGATATATTTTTTTCCTAATGTTAGTTAGATTCTCTTCGAAAGGGAACTTTCTTTTCACTAAGATTTGAAAATAATAGGTAGAGCATGAGTGTCTATTTCAAGAACACAAGAAAGGGGTGGCTAGAGTAGCCAAACTTGGAGACTATTAAAAGAGACTTTATAATACATCACTGTTTGAAGAAAAAATTGATAAACATCAATCTTCATCTTTTATTCTTTAAATAACCCGATAACTTTTCTTGTTTTCAGATGCGACTATAAGCAAAATCAAACTGAATTCACCTTCTTTTCGGATTGGTGAATAACATCTAGCTAACACCCAATCCCATTAACTTGACTATGTACAATATATGATCACTAAGAAAACTTCAATTTGTAAGCCAATTTCGTAGCATGCTCATATCTCGTCCTTGGTCAAATATCAATACTGCAACTATCAAAAATTGGAATCTAGAAAATGTACTCACTGGAGGGATAGACCTAAATTGGATGCCTCCAAATGCAAGGTTCACTTTGTTATTGTCTTTTTACTTTGTTCTTGAAGGATGGTAGTCTTAAGCCAGGACCTTAGGTCGGAAAAGCAGAACCAGCTGAGCACCCTAGGTTTGTTGAGAGATCTCATTTGTATTACTTTCCACACAACCACTTTACGAGTTAGCTGGAAATGCACTCTCCATATCATCCTCCTCAAATAGTTGTTCTCCATTTTCTAGAGTATGAGATGGATGGCTCTCGCCATCATCAAATGACTGATCAGCCGCATCCAAACTGTAATTTATATCCCTTGGATCCTGTGTTGTATCAGTTAACAGCGTGGCACCATCATCGGAAGACTGATCATCTGCAGCCAAACTGTAACTTCTATCCCTTAGATCTTGTATTATGTCAGTTGACAGCATGGCACCATCATTGGAAGACTGATCAGCTACAACCAAATTGTAACTTCTATCCTTTAGATCATGTGTTGTGTCAGTTGACAGCGTGGCACCATAATTGGAAGTCCGATCAGCTGCAACCAAACTGTAGCTTTTATCCCTTAGATCTTGTGTTGTGTCAGTTAACATGGTGGCGCCATCATCAGATGACTGATCAACTCCATCCAAAATGAAACTTCTATCCTTTAGATTTTGTTTTGTGTCAGTTGTAAGCATGGCGCCATCATCGGATGACCGAGTTGGACTAGGGTTCAACATACCCTTATAGTCTCAGAACTACGTGCCCCCGTAAGAGTATAAGTCCCCTTTAGTGATCACATCAGTCATGCCTTTATACCCCTGACAACGTATATTGGGTCCTCTCGATGGGGTGTAAACATCGGATTCCACGTTTTGCTCACGTGGTTTTATGTCGGTAAATAGTAGCTCACACAGTCAGACTCCTCGTGCATTTGACCAAATTTCCATACTTCAGTATTTAGTTTAGCATGCCATGTTCATGATTAGTACTTGGTCATTGCATTCAGTTTAGCTTTTCAGTTATGTTTCACTATTTACTTTCTTGCTCAGTTATGCTTTGTTCAGCTTTTATATATATTTGTTTAGTTTATCTTTTAGTTGTTATTAAAACTCTTAGTATAGTTTATACCTTCATACTAGTTGGGTTTTTCCCATTTTTTGATTATTTATTAATTTAGCTTCCACACAGTTCCTGCTTTACTCAGTTATTTTCAGTATGCTTATGGGTTAGCTTGGGGTCACTCGTGATCCTAGGTCCCGTGTTACGTCAAAGGGGTAGCCTCGAGGCGTGACAGGGGTAGCTTGGGACATGACTAATATTTATATCTAGAGAATGGAGTTTTAACAGAGTCCTAGGTGTCTAACAAACCACATTTAGTTGATTTTTGTTCATGAGTGTAAAGCACACCACATTTATGAATAGAAAGCTATAAGATGTTTAACAAATATTTCACTTCCTTCATACTCCTAAGTCGTGTGATAGAGATGAACTCTATAAAGCTTCATTCTAACTCTTGTTCTATAAGTTTTCAGAACATGCCACCCGAGAAGAGTTTTGGTGAGAAAGAATGTGAATGGGTAACTATAAGATCCTCAAGCTCTGGTCGATCCCTTGGCAGAGCAAGTCTCACATGCCGAATTTAGAGCTACTTTTTAAGTGTTGACTCAAGTCATGACAACACAAGCTAATAGTGAGGTTATAGCTCATGTAAACCTAAATGTGGGGATCATCTAACACTAGTAACTTTATTTTTAGACTATGTGGACTTGAAATCGATACAATATGATCATTTCGATAATATTTGAGAGGAACATCAGTGTGAGGTTGTCTAGCTAGCTTTAACAAGTTCATAGTACAAAGACATGTGGACTTTGGATTTTGCAATATGTCTTTGAGGAGTTGGGTTAATATTAGACTATTGAAGAATTCAAGGCTTTGTCTGAATAAGTTAATAAAGCTAGAAATAGTATGAAGGGTGGCTTGTTGCACACCGAGGGTGAGAAGAGTGTTGGAACCATATAGAGAGAGATGGTAAATTTCCTAAAATTAAACTTCTAATTCATAGATTTAAATAAAGTTGGTTAAATTTACTTGATTGCCTAAAATTATATGTTATTTGCAGAAAAAATTATTGGGGCACACCCTCTTCATTTCTAGTAGGAACATATAAAAAAGAAGAAGAATAACTCAGATCTGGATGAATGGATTGAGCAAAGAGCTGAACATGATTTTAGTATAAAATTTTAAGATAAAAAAATAGTACATCTATTATGTATATATATTGATGCTCACTTTGTTTTGTAATATGCAGAGAGAGTATGAACAACACTTAATTGAGTTTAGCCAAACTCACCAAGTTCTGGGCAATCTGATCTAGCTTACGCCTGAAGAAGCCACTCAAATTTCAAAGAAAGAGTGGCAGAGGGGACACATAAGGAAAGAGTCTACAGGATGAATTCTAGAAATGACATGTGATGCATTCAATCAGGATTAGAAGGTATTGGATCGTTACGTAAGCAAAGACAATTGACTATGTTCAAATAGTTGCTATATCACAGGAAATCACACAACTTACATGTGCCTCACCAGAGTTCAAGATACAACAAATGACTCAAAATGTAAGCATGACCAGAACCATTGGGGAAATCAAGGAACAAGTGATTAACCTTGCTCTCGGCGAAGTGCATTTCGTTCTTCAGGAGATTTTCTAGTATTAAGGACACTGAAAGTGATGAAAATGAATATATAGCCTCCACCTCTTATTATCCATTTTCTATTGTCATTATATGACTTTTGACACTTTGTGAACATTTTGAAGTTTTTGGAACTTTTGAAAGACTTTATAAGTCTTTATGTTGCATGATTTTAGTGTTTAATGATATTCAATGAAGTTTACTATGACAGTGTGTGTATTTGATTAATCGTTTGGTTTGTATGAAATAATTGGATTGAATATATATTGAATTGTATGTGAGTTCTGTTATAAAAAAAAACAGAAAACCGACGGACAAAATCCCTTTTGTTTGAAGCTTTTCTGAAGAAAAAAGAAAAGCGCATCGTCCATTGCTTATTTTTTTAAAAATAAATATTGTGATGTCGTCCGTTGCTTTTGAATAAATTTTTTAGAGAAAAAACCAAGAAAAGGACCCCGTCCGTCATTCCAATGTGACACAGTCCTCCGCATATTGAAAAGCGATGAGGACAAAAACAACAAAAGTAACTGCATCATTTTTCTAAAAACGACAATATCTACCCCTTTTGGCCGTCGTTTTTCAAGCAGTTTTAGTAAAGTGAACTAAATACGTAATTTAAATAACACAAGTGCAATGGAGTTCTATAATTTTTCTAATTTTTTATTCTGCATACGATTATGAACCAATATACAATACTGAATAACACAAATGATTTCACCAAAACAACATAGTTATTACATTTGAATTTTAGTTGAACCAGAGTAAGTTTTAGAACAAACATGAAACAATACAGTAAAAATGAGAGCTTCTCAATATATTGTGAGATGGGGAAAGGAAGTGATGAAGGTTTTAAAAGCTGAACTTGAGACTTAAAGGGGGGGAAATATGAACAAACAAAGTAAGATTTGTGAAGTTGATGCTGATGAAGATTATCAAGAATTGAAATATCAGTGTTTATTATGAAACCAAAACTTTACAATTAGTATTTTCAAATAATTGCATCTCTCTCCTTGTCTCTAACTTTTCAAATAATATCCTCAAGGATGATCACTATATTTCTAGGATATATCTTTTTCCTAATGTTAGTTAGATTCTCTTCAAAAAGGAACTTTCTTTTTACTAAGATTTGAAAATAACAGGTAGAGCATGAGTGTCTATTTCAAGAACACAAGAAAGGGGTGGCTAGAGGCCAAACTTGGAGACTATTAAAAGAGACTTTATAATACATCACTGTTTGAAGAAGAAATTGATAAACATCAATCTTCATCTTTTATTCTTTGAATAACCCGATAACTTTTCTTGTTTTCAGATGCGACTATAAGCAAAATCAAACTGAATTCACCTTCTTTTCGGATTGGTGAATAACATCTTGCTAACACCCAATCCCATTAACTTGACTATGTACAATATATGATCACTAAGAAAACTTCAATTTGTAAGCCAATTTCCTAGCATGCTCCTGTCTCGTCCTTGGTCAAATATCAATAATACAACTATCAAAAATTGGAATCTAGAAAACGTACTCACTGGAGGGATAGACCTAAATTGGATGCCTCCAAATGCAAGGTTCACCTTGTTATTGTCTTTTTACTTTGTTCTTGAAGGATGGTAGTCTTAAGCCAGGACCTTAGGTCGGAAAAGCAGAACCAGCTGAGCACCCTAGGTTTGTTGAGAGATCTCATCTGTATTACTTTCCACACAACCACTTTTCGAGTTAGCTGGAAATGCACTCTCCATATCATCCTCCTCAAACAGTTGTTCTCCATTTTCTAGAGCATGAGATGGATGGCTCTCGCCATCATCAGATGACTGATCAGCCGCAGCCAAACTGTAATTTATATCCCTTGGATCCTGTGCTGTATCAGTTGACAGCGTGGTACCATCATCGGAAGACTGATCATCTGCAGCCAAACTGTAACTTCTATCCCTTAGATCCTGTATTATGTCAGTTGACAGCATGGCACCATCATCGGAAGACTGATCAGCTACAACCAAATTGTAACTTCTATCCTTTAGATCCTGTATTGTGTCAGTTGACAGCGTGGCGCCATCATCGGAATACTGATCAGCTGCAGCCAAACTGTAGCTTCTGTCCCTTAGATCCTGTGTTGTGTCAGTTAACAGGGTGGCGCCATCATCAGATGACTGATCAGCTCCAGCCAAACTGTAACTTCTATCCATGAGATCCTGTGTTATGTCAGTTGACAGCATGGCGCAATCATCGGATGACTGATCAGCTGCAGCTAAACTGTAACTTCTATCCCTTAGATCCTGTGCTGTGTCAGTTAACAGCGTGGTGCCATCATCAGATGACTGATCAGCTGCAGCCAAACAGTAACTTCTATCCTTTAGATCCTGTGTTGTGTCAGTAGACAGCGTGGGTACCCCATTCTGGACAAAGTCTGCAGCTCTTACCTAAATAAAGATGTTCTCGAACTTCGTTAATAGCCGTATTTATCCAGAAGTATATAAGAATAATCAGCAAAAGCACAAAGAAGTTATAGCAGCTCAGAGAGTTGTAAGCATAATCAGTAGAAACAAATAAGTTTATGTGGCAACTCCTTTAACTGTGAAGCCAGCAGAAGCCTTTTACTTTAACAAACTCTCGTGTTTCTGTGCCATTTAACATGACCAAATGTGGATGCTTGGGAAAAAAGACAAATTAGAACCTGTTTTGGACATTGACTAATTCATCCTTTTACTAATATGGTATAGGTTTAGAAACAATTAAAAGATATACACTACAGGTGACATTTAGAATAGAAAAAGTTCTGCAAACATTTACTCCTGAAATGGTGGTAAAGTTAAAGTTAAAGTAGGGTGGACGTACTAAGGGGTTAAAAGACTCATCTTTAGAAACCACAAGTTTAGAGTGCCTTCTATATTGAGCAAAAATCAAATTTTGAGCCTTAAACCTACTGGGACAGATATCTGTAATCAATTAATCAGCCATCTTTCACATTTGCAATTTCAGAAAGAATAAAATGATGAAAGGGAAGAGCTCAAGTTAGCGACCCCTTTTCAGTGAAAGTTCAACCAATACATTTGCTCTCTCAACTTGTGTTTAACTAACATTTTGGGAATAGTTCCTTTGAAATTAAGACCTGAATTTGTTTGGATTAGACTGTATTTAAAGAAAAACCTATTAGAAAACTAAATTTGAGCTGGTTTTGCAAAAAGTGGTATAATATCCTAAACCAAACAAGATAATAAAATGTTACTTTACTTATTTATAGAGAGAAAGAACTTTGGCAAAAAAATTCTAGTATTTTTCTTTCCTTTACTCTTTGGTATTTCGTTCTTAAAATTGCATAAACATTATAGTTCTAATGCTTTCAGGAAACAACTTGTAGTTTAGTTCAATTTTCTTATAGGGGCAAACCATCACAGTGCAGCTAGGTTAGACAGATTCTTATATTCAATGGAATGTGATGAAAGATTTCTCCAACTGGATTGAGGAGATGGAATTACATGGCCCTCACTTAAATGGTGGGAATTTTACATGGTTCATAGGGGCAAACCATTACAGTGCAACTAGGTTAGACAGATTCTTATATTCAATGGAATGTGAAGAAACCTTCAAAATATAAGGCAGACGATAATGACTATGCCTACAGTGACATCTGATCATAGCCCTATTATGCTACAATGTGAGGACTGGGGTCAGAATAAGTCCTACTTTAAGTTCGAGAATTGGTGGCTCAAAGTTGATGGTTTCGAGGGGCTAATTCATAGTTGGTGGAGTGAGATTGTAGTGGAAGGTTTCCCTAACTACAAGCACAGTATGAAACTGAAGTTGCTGAAACAGAAACTAAAAGAATGGAGTAAGCAAGTGGGTGGGGATCTAGGCACTAAGAAAAACAAGTTGTTATCTGAATTAACAGATATTGATCTGGCACAAGATTCAAGACATCCAACAAAGGATGAGCTGATGGTGAGGGCTACAATTTTGGTAGAGTTGGAAGAAATGGCAAAAATTGAGGAGTCTAGGTGGAGACAAAAATCCAGGATTTTATGGTTGAAACAGGGAGACAAGAATACTAGGTTTTTCCAGAGGATGGCTACATCCTCTACTGCTCATAAAAGATATAATAATATAGACATACTAATAATCAGAGGAGAGGAGGTCAAAGAGCCGGAAGTCATTAAGGTGAATATGATTGAGTTTTATAAAAAACTCTATACTGAAACAGAGTTATGGAGGCCCCCTTTTGAGTGTGTGAACTGTCCTAGAATCTCCCAAGAGGAACAAGAGTGGTTGCAAAGGCCTTTTAGTGAAGATGAAGTGCTAAATATAATCAAACACTGTGATGGAGACAAGGCACCTGGGCCTGATAGATTCACCATGAGTTTCTTCAAAGTTTGCTGGGAGACTTTGAAGGAGGACTTGATGTAGACAATTCATAACTTCCACCAGAAGGAAACTTTTGAGAAATCATTCAATGCCACTTTCGTAGTTTTAATTCCGAAATAGCATGGAGCAGAAGAGTTGAAGGATTTCAGACCAATAAGTCTGATTGGTGGAGTGTACAAAATTATAACCAAGCTTCTCACAGAAAGAATGAAGAAGGTCATGGGGGTTTTGGTGGATTTTTTGAAGGGACAGCTGATAATGGATGCATCAATGCTATCAAATGAACTAGTGGACTGTAGGGTGAAGAAGAATCTACCAGGAGTCTTATGCAAGCTGGACATTGAGAAGGCTTATGACCATGTAAATTGGTCCGTCCTCTTGAAGATTCTGAGAGATATGGGCTTTGGAAACAAATGGATCAATTGGATTAAAATTCTGTATATCTACTGTGAAGTTTTCCCTTTATCATTAATGGCAATCCTGAAGGGTTTTTTCAGTCACTAAGAGGTTTGAGACAAGGTGACCCCATGTCACCATTCCTATTTATCTTAGCTATGGAGGGTCTCAACTCCATGATCCGGAAAGCAAGTGAGAATGGGTGGTTGCAAGGGCTCTGTGCAAATGCAAATAAGGGAGATGCTATGGAGATCTCACACCTGCTATATGCAGATGACTCCTTGGTTTTCTGTGGAGCTGAAGTTAATCATATAAGACACTTGAGGGCCATCTTAACCATCTTTGAAGGAATATTAGGACTTCATGTCAATTGGCATAAAAGTTGTTTATACCCGATTAACCAAGTTGCAAATATGCAGGTGCTTGCTGAGAACCTAGGATGTCAGGTGGCCTCACTCCCAACAAAATACCTTGGAATTCCCCTTGGTGCTAAGAACAAAGAGGTGGAAGTTTGGAATGAAGTACTGGAAAGATGTGAGAGGAAGATGTCAAGATGGAAAAGGCAATATCTATCCTTGGGAGGCAGAATAACTCTTATCAAATTAGTGATGGATGCATTTCCTACTTATATGATAAGCGTATTCCCAATACCAAGAAGTATAGAGAAGAAAATCAACAAATCAAGAAGAGTCTTCCTGTGGCGGGGAAATAAAGAGAAGCTTGGGTATAATCTTGTTAAATGGGATGAAGTGACACTCAACAAAATGCAGGGTGATTTGGGTATAAAGAAGTTGAGTATGCAGAATGTCAGCTTGTTGAAGAAATGGCTATGGAGGTTCTGTAGTAACGATCTGGCTTTATGGAGGAGATTCATATCACAAAAAATATGGTCTCCAAAACAATTGGATCACTGAAGAAGCAAATGGTACCTTTGGATGCTTTGTCTGGAAGACAATCAGAAGACTGTGGCCATCCTTTATCCCCAATCTATCCTTTAGGATTGGTAATGGGGTGAAAACCAGTTTCTGGAATGAACTCTGGTTAGGGGAAGAAAATTTGAAGATCAAATTCACAGATCTTTATATATTGAGCCTATAACAGATGGACAATGTGGCACAGGTGTGGAGCCCTCAAGGTTGGGAATTGATCTTTAAGAGGGCTTTAAATGACTGGGAAGTCGATAGACTAGCAGGATTACTATAGACAAAACATGCATTTCCAGGTGTCACTGAAGGTCATGATACTCCAATCTGGAAAATGCATGAGAAAGGAATTTTTTCTGTGAAGTCTTATTACTGGAGCTTAAATTCTAATCATACTATGGAAATGGAATGGCCTTGGAAACTAATTTGGAAAATCAAGATTCCTCACAAGGTCTCAGGTTTCACTTGGTTGGCAATTAGGAAAGCATGTCTAACTCATGAAGTGTTACAAAGAAGAGGTATACAGATTTGCTCAAGGTGTTACATGTGTGCGGAAGAGGCAGAAGTTAACAGTCACTTATTCTTACACTGCTGAACAACTGTAAATCTGTGGGACATGTTCTTATGTATACTTGGAGTTCGCTGAGTAATGCCCAAGACTACTTTAGACTTGCTGAGACAGTGGGAAGGAGTGGGCAGAAGAAGAAGGTCCAAAGAGGACGGGTGGAAATGCATCCCAACCTGCATTTGGTGGACATTGTGGAAGGGAAAAAATGAAAGATCACTTGATGGGAAACTTAACAGCATTCAGAAAATCAAGATGAATAGCTTGAGCCTGCTGTATTTTTGGTGTAAATGGGATTTGGTGGGGGAGGTAGATAGTTTAGTGGATTTTCTAGCTCAATTGTAAAGTTTTTGGTTTTTGAAATTACCCCCTGGGGTGGGGTAAATTCCACCTCATCAGGCTTTGCTGTTGAGTTTTGATGTGAATATAAAGTTACCTTTATCAAAAAAAGGATTTTTTAAGAATCCTCATTAAGAATCAAGTTTGTATTTTGAAGTTGACTTATAAGGGCACAATTCTTATATGCTTATAATTTTATGTGACTTATACTTGGTGTGTTTGGTATGAAGGAAAATATTTTCCATGGATAATGTTTTCCTGGAAATGTTTTGTTGGAAAATAAGTAGGGTTCTCATTTTCTAGTGTTTGGTAAGTAAGCAAAAAATATTATCTCAAGAGCATTTATATGTAATCTAGCAAAACCTATGTGGGCAGGATGGGGTAGGGACTGGGGGTTCGGGTGGTGGTGGTGGGTGGGATGGTCAAGGGGTGTGGATCGGGGATGTTCGGATGGTGGGGAGGAGACAATGAACTTAGAATGTCACTTACGGAACTTGTTTTCCCTACTTTCATTAGAGAAGTCATTTTCCTCATTTTTAAGGAGCGTACTTTTCTAGAGAAAATGTTCCCAAAACATTTTGACCAACCAAACATGAGAAAATTGGAAAACAGTTTTTGGAAAATGTATTCCTCCATACCAAACACACTCTAAAAAGCATCTTTTTTTTGTTTTTGAGATTCTACAAAAGGGTTCGTGCAGGGAGATCGCTTTATATATTTGTTAAGCAAGAGAATATAAACAGTTCAACTTCACCGTGGGCATTGGTGGAGCTTTATCGCGATAACCTGGGATGTTGGATGCTTGGATACTCAGGAAATATTGCACCTTCAAACTGCTATCAGGCTGAGCTGCTGGTTAACTTCTACAGCCTCAAACTAGCCCATCAACAGAACCTTACCCTTCTCCCCTAAATCTTGATGCACAGGAGGTCATCACTAGCATAATGTCTCAACATATAGCTCACTCATCACTTTTAAACTATTGAAGGTACTTGCACAAATAGCTAACTGATCCCTTTATGGCGCAAGTCTACAGAAAACAAAATTGGGTAGCAGACAAGCTGGCAGAATATGGATGCAAAAAGGTCAACGACAACTCCATCATTGTGTTTGAAGACCCTCCACTTTTTGTCAATGACGCACTCCAGGACAATATCAATGGGAAAGAATATCTTCATCAAGGAATAGCCAACCCCAACCTTTTCCCCCTTGTAACGACTTTTCACAAAGTCGCCCCTCCCATATTCCCTTTTGTACGGACTCGCATATGAGTCCCCCCTTTTTGTATCACACAACACTCCATGTACTTTAGGTAGTTTATTAATATAATCATATCGTTTGGACGAAAATAATGTAGGCCGATACACTCAAAGATTTCAGACCATGAAAACCTAGTTCACCTCACCCAAAAGTCAGCTAGTGGTAGACTACCAGTACTGGAAGGAATAGATGCAAACTTAATGTTCCAATACTAGTAAATTCATACTCCCTCCGTCCCATTTTATGTGGCAACATTTGACCGGGCACGGAGTTTAAGAAATAAATGAAGACTTTGAAATGTTTACCAAATTGCCCCCTTCAAAAAATAGTCATATTAAAAAGTAGACTCACTTTTCTCTCTCCTCATAAATGTATTGGAGTACTATCTTTAAGATTAAGTGGGACCAACAAGGGTAAAATAGGAATTGTACTTTTAAATACTTACCATATAAGGAAATGTGACATTCTTTTTGGGACTGACCAAAAAGGAAATGGTGCCACGTAAAATGGGATGGAGGGAGTAATTAATATTTATTCAAGCATGTGGAAATAAAACATATATATGTATTCTTTAACGATTGGTACCTGCAATGGTTTCATAACTTTAGACACTTGATCATCAGATTTATCAACAACCTCTTGCGCTTGCAGCTCCATAGAATCTCGAATAAGTTGACTTAGAAAAGTTACATCATCAGACATGATACCAAACCCTTTTAGAAGTTTAGAGCCAAGCTGTAAACTTGTCTGCAGGAATATATAGGGCATGATCAGAATTCACATAAAGAGGAAGAGAAGAATTGCCATGGTTTTTACCTCTGCACTTTCAAGAATGGCATCTGTTGCTCCTACTTTCTTCAGATCTAATAGATGCATCACATCCTGAGCTCGTGCATATATTGGTACCTGTAATTGATATTCAATCGAGAAATAGCAAAAGGTCAGAATTGATAGACCCTGAACCTGACAATATGATGAGTCATAAGAATCCAGATGTATTTAACGTATCCAACACCAGCTATGCACAAGAATAGTTACAGCTTTGTACTTCTCTGCTATGTAAACTTTTTTTATCCATTTTGAATTAGATTATCCTAGCTTCAATTTGTAAAATTGAACCTTTCTCTAAATTTTCCATTGCAGCCCGATATACACGAGGGAGGGCAGAAGTACCGCTGGGAAGGCTAGTCGAATTCTCTGGACAGCTTCTGTGGTCCTTTCTTTTCCTCTGTACATGACCATGACTGCTTTCGGAGAAGATATTCCAGCAGACTGCAGCACTGCAGGACGTGAACCATCACCATAGATAACAGGAAAACCAAGTTTTGTAGAAGCCTGTTGCAGTGACATGGGCAAAATATCACTAACCAGTTCACAAGAACACGCTATGTTGTAATAGCACACAACTTAATCTATGAAATATAGTAACCTTTACAACAGAAGGATCTAGATCAAAAGCAACGTATTGCAACTCCTCCCCGTCACTCGAAGCTAGTGGTGTTGATAATAAATTGGCAAGGACCTGTATGAAGATAGAAAAACAAATCATCAGAAAGATAAAGCAGGGCTTCTTCCTAAGCAACACTGATCCCACAATTGCATTACCTGACCCATTTGGCCAAATCCAAGAATGACTACTGGTTCACTCAGATCAAAGTTTTCCATTTCAGCAGTTCTCTGAGATGATCATGAATTACATTAGTAGTTATAAGAACAATTAACTTCTGATTCATGTTGGTCAGAGACTCCGAGAGTTCGAGGACCTGAGATAATAACTCTGCTCTATTTCAAATCACTTTAAGAGAGAGACAACAAAGCATCTTTTTTATCCTTAACAGATGATGCAATCAAATATTATACTAAGCTATATGTGACACAGGAATACGAAGTTTCGTCCTACATGTTTGCTGAAACTAAAATACAGCTTATTCGCTGCTACAGTAATCTCAATGTGCATATGTGAAATTTCATGATTCAGAGAGATGAAGCAATGAGATAAAATTCAAAGAGAGAGAGAGATTGCTCATGGATAAATCAATTTCATTACGTTCCCTCATATCCCAGGGACTGGTAAAAGACTTACATCCTCATTGTCAAACTTCTCGCCAACAAACTCAGAAGCTCTTCGTCCAATTTCATTGAGTAATGGAGTCAGTGCCATAGACAGTACAACAACAATGATAAGCAGTTTATTCAGCTCAAGGGGAAGCACTCCTAGCCTACAGTAAAATGGTTGTGTCTATCAGTTGAAGAAAATTATTCTATTTCAAAGAACTTCAGATGAAACTCACCTATTCGCTAAAGAAAAGACAACAAATCCAAATTCTCCTCCTTGAGAAAGAAGAAATCCAATTCTCACACTCTCCTGAAGGGATAGTCCGACTCGGGGACCTATTGCCGTTATGATCAATGTCTTGATAACAATCAGACCAGCCAAGAGAGAAAGCACATTTGGCCACTCCCGGAAAAGAAGCTGGCATGAGGTTAAAAATTATGTGCAATTAGAGGAAGGGTTAAAGATCCACAAAAAGTGCATACTATAGTACATAATGAAGGTCATGCTTATGAGAAAATACCTGCATATCAATAGAAGTTCCGGTAGTCACAAAAAATAAACCAAGAAGTAATCCTCTGAATGGCCTTATATCAGCTTCAATCTGAGTACGGAAATTTGTTTCTGCAAGCAGAGCCCCAGCTAAAAATGCTCCAAGCTGCACCATGGGATAAATATCAAATGATGAACTCAACTGCTATCTGGGTCAATTGGTATTACTTTTTTCAAAAGGGTATCTGACCGTGTCACTAAAGCCCAACTTCTGCGTTAATAGTGATGTTCCTGCAACAGTCAAAAGACAAAGTGCAACAAAAGCTTCCGAACTTCTTGTTTCTGCAACAACCTATGACAGATAAAAATGATCTATTGTTTCAGCTGTAAAAATACAAGTGTATTTATTCACTGTGCCTATATTCTCCCCTGATTTACATGTTATTCTTGGCCAAAGAACAAGGATGAGCACCTCAAAAACTCGCCTCCATATGTATTTCCCTCCAAAAGAAAGTAACCCCAGTCCACCTAAAGCCTTCAGACTTTCTTTTGCAAGCATTGGCCAAATACTTTCTTCTATCAGATTCTGCAGAGATTTGAAGATAAAATAATTCTCATAACAGTCATAAACATATACAGAAGCAAGGATAGAGACAACAAATGGCATGTCCGTCAGCTTGATCCCACATCTGTGTAAAATATAAGGGAAGTTACCTTATATACCCCATCCGAGGAAATCTTGACCAAGTTGGGAACTAATTTATCTAATAGAGACTCATTGATAACTCTTGCAATCTAACATATCGTCCATGACGAGATATTTTTACCTCTCATACATAAAGGGAAAAAATTTATCTAAGTAGTTACCATAATGATGCTTAGAGACAAATTTTAAGCATAATATTTTCCAACTAACTGCATTGAAGAAAATTTATAGACATTCGAAGTTTTCAAGATCCACGTACCTGGGTCTCCAGCACCGGTAGAATGACTAAAAGAGGCACAACAGCAATGTCCTGCATAAATCAAGAACCACAGAACAAATTAGGAAAGATCAATGGGCAACATGTTCCCTGGCTACTCACACCATTGTCCTTGGATAGACTACAGAAAGGGGAATAAGACGCTTTCACCATTCGAAATGTAAGTGAGGTACCTAAGAGGATTTAAATGTCAAACTTGTAGACCTATTAGAACTATCAAAAGTTCTTGCTCCCTGTTTACTAGGTCTCCTTCCTTATAGGGAGGATGTTGAATATATTGTGAAATCCAAGGCAGATTCATAATCATCAGTGCAGAACAAGGAGTTCGGAGGAGTAGTATTATCATCCCCGAACTCTCACACAAGTGGGCTGGGTTGATGTTGCGAAAGAGATTATTTCACATAAAAGGCCAGACACCTACATGGTAACCAACCAGGGAGTTATTCAGAGACAGTCAAGCCAAAGGGATTGTCGGAAGAAGACCTGGGGTGAAAAGCACTCACTAAATTATATGTGAACTCCAACACTACTAAACAGAGGTCAGAATCTCTACAAAACTGTTTGGTAGGCAACTTTGTAGATCTTAGGAGAGAAAATTTGGGAAGTATCTGGAGGGTCAGTGCATTTTTTTTTTATAAGATAAGTGGTATTAATAACAGCATCAGGAAGATGCAAAATTTACAAGATATGGCATTTGAGCTTACAAAAAAATCTCTGGCTAACTATACAAACTATCTAAGCCAGAGCTAATGAGTTAGTAAAATCCTGAAGTTGTTCTGCATTAACAGCAGGATACAAGTTGGTCCAACTAAACAAATTTTCAGTGCACCTAGTCTTCAAAATGCCTAAAGCAGTTGACTCTCCATCAAAACATCTCTTGTTCCTCTCTAACCATATACACCAAAAAATACAAGCAGGTATCATAATCCAGATCTTCTTGATGGCTTTGTCAACTTTCCATAGACTCCAACTCTCATATGCATCCTTTAACAGTGAGGGGTGTGGTCCAATTGATGCCAGAGAGACAAAAAAACATGCTCCATAATTCTGAGGCCACCTCACAATGAAGAAGAAGGTGTCTGGGGTTTCAGCCTCTTTTTTGCACATATAGCATCTGTTTGGGAATTGGATTTTTCTTTTCTTTATGTTGTCTTGGGTGAGACATGCCTCATATAGAGCTATCCAGGTAAAAAAAACTACCTTAGGTGGTAGCTTGGTCCTCCAAATGAGTTTCCAGGGCCAGTTAGCTATCACGGGGTTTCTAGAGCACAACTGTTGATACCCTTCCTTGACTGTATAAACTCCTTTCTGGTGTCCCCATTTGAGCTTATCCTGGAGATTAATGTGACAATGTTGAAGTCTAGCAAAAAGGTCTACCAGATCATTCACTTCCCAATCGTGCATATTCCTTCTAAATCTCATATCCCAATTGATCCCTTCTCTATTAGCAGCAATAACAGAATTGGGATCTTGAGCAATTCTAAACAGATCTGGGAAATCCTCCTGAAGAGTGGTATTTCCAAGCCATTTGTCTGTCCAAAATTTTAGGAGTAAACCATTGCCCAATTCAAAGTAAGCGTTCTGATCAAAT
>JAJOOS010010542.1:0-17351 GCA_029582725.1 Solanum chiquidenum
ATCTTTTGTTTGACCCTGAAAATGGAGCAATTTTAGAGAGCGTGTCGATCTTAATGGGCCCCGATGATAACCTAGACTCGAGGTCTAGTTCTTTCTGCATAGAAAATTGTAATCAAACCTTATAAACGCATTTTTCTTATATACTTATAGAGACAAACATGCTTTCACATCTTAACAATCTGAAATGGTTAGGAATATGTTCCCTTTTCAAGGTATTTTCGGGAGCAGATTAAGTGAAGACGGGGTGAGACTTGTAGATTAGAGGATTAGAGCACGTGGTTACAAACTATGCTATTGGAGGTAATAATGACCTTGAAAATGAGTGATTTTGAACTTTTGACTCAGTGGCTACAAATCACGGTTTGTCAGTGTTGGTGGTAATAATGACCTTGAAAATGAGTGATTTTGAACTTTTGACTTCACTATATTGTCAAAACTTCTGATAATGAGGCAGGACAAGCGAGATCAAAATTTCAAGATTATTCTCATAAATGACTCGTTTGTTAAATATGTATTATTTTCTTTTATTAGACTTCTTATACTTATGTTTTGTTTTTTTGTTTTTGTTTGAGTCTTATTAAATTTGAATTATGGGAAGTGCAATATACTATGGTTTTAATTTGTTTTTGTGTCTAAACTTGTCCACCTACTATCCATCAGATCAGTTGACTTGTCTTTAAGTTTGAACTGCAACCGTCCACATTAGTCAGCCCTTGACTAGTCAATGCATGAATACAACTATTTGTACACGTGGCGACCAGGTGTTGTTGTGTTGATGACCTGTCTATACAAAATAACCACTTCCTCCTTGTTCCTTTACTTTTATATATCTCTATTTCACGATAAAATTTAAATTCACGTTAAAAAATTTCACTATTTAAAAGGACTCGAACCAAGACTTCATTAAGGATTGAAATATAACTTACCTCTTTAACTATTTAACCCTTGTTGATTCTGTTTATTAATATAATTTCATTGTATCATTGATTCATTTATTTTCATCCATAAAAATAAGATAAGGAAGACAAAACATTTTGATAGATTTGAAGTGATTATCTTATCACCATGTTGACTTGTTCCAATTTATTTATATTTCTTGTATTACTTAATTTGTTTTGTTATGAGAGAATTTGAGTCCCTTAACCAATAATTGGTGCAATATATTCTTGATAATTGTTAAAGTGATTTTTGGGATTCACCAATAGAGTTATTATTATGACTTGCATGAGATTTACATTGGTTCTGCTGTTTTTATATATGCCATATATAACAAATCTTATGCATTGCATTAATCTTTCTCCGGTGCAACTTTGTCCAATGTTACACTAAAACAGAAGCTTTGGAGCAACGTAAAGTTATATTTGATAATAAAAATTTACGAATTTAAATAATGAAATCAATCACTAATATTTGTGTCAGATTAAATTACGTACATCACACATTTTGCCTCCTTACACAATTTGTTTTACGCACTCAACAAACATTTAGTTGAGTTGTGACAAGTCATAGTAAAATTGAAAGCCACAATTTAATGGATGATAACAAATAATTTTGACTAATCAAAGCAAAATCGAAACAAATAACGGCGATTAATTTTTATTTTTTTCAAAGTGACGGCAACAACAAAAAGAAAAATTGTTGCATAAAATTTTATTTTCAGCTTTGACATTTTGTCAAAGGGAACATCACATCAACTAACTAATTAATAAATAATTAACAACTAATTAAGTCTTTTAAGTATTGATTTAATTAATTCATATGAAGTTTTAACATCAATGAGCAACTAGACTCGAAAATGATGTATCTACATTGGTTACCTATTCTTAGACCAAATCAACATTGTTCCCTAATTTATGTTATTTGTTTTTCATACATTCAAATAATGCTCAAATTAATTAATGCTATTAATATGCTAATTGTTTCTTTCTAATGTTGGAGGGTTATTAGAAAAGATTTTTCACTCAAACAAATTTTGCTTGACGGTGCGACGTGTCTATGTTACTTATCAATTAGAAATTTAGTTTTCGAGAGCAAATATACCCCATGTTTTTAATTACTTTTTATGGTAATTCATTGATCAATATGAATACGAGTTTAGTTAAATTAGGTGATACTTATTCTATCTTAAATTATTTAACGTAATTCATAAAAATAACTATTTCAAATTATTTATAGTTTTAGAAGGTTAAAATATAAAATTAATATTATTTTTTTCCATTTTAATTCTATGGTCGGGAAGATTACATACACCTAGCCTCAACTATGTGTGATGTTATAGTTGTTTAAATACCATTGAAAGAAAAAATAGTCAAAACCACCTCTTAATTAATATTTCTCAACTTGACGATATGTAAAAGAGAATCATGACAGATAATTTGTGATGTTATAGCTGTTCAAATATCAATAAAGGGTAAAATGACCAAAATTACTCCTTATATAAGTATTTCATAAGATTATGTAAAAGAGAATCACGACAGATAATTTGAGACGTACAACCTACCAACTAGCTAAGATTTGTTTCAACTTATCACCTATTGCATGTCTATTAATTAAACAAACTTGCTTTCTTAATTAGCTAGGTGTTTAAATTTGTGCGCATATTTCTTTCTTTGAAATTTATGAAGAATTGAAACTATACTACACAATTTCTAGTTGCCTCGTGTTGACTTTGCTTCATGAATATTGAGGACAAAACGGACATTGCAGCCCCAACGACTAGGTCATTATATGGTAAATGCCTCTTGGGAAACATCTGATAAAATTGAAACGATATAAAGAAGATTATATAATAAATAATAATATAAGAATTGCTTTTTAGGTAGATAGAAATTAGAATACAACAATATCATCTTTTTCTACTACAGACCAAATGTAAATATTACCTATATGGTTATTATATATTACAAAGCAAATTTTTCACCTTGTATTGTCAATCAAATAACAAGTACAATAACATATCAATGTTATCTCATAAAAATGGTTATGTATATGCAACTTTTCTCTTATATCATAAAATACGATAATCATTCTCTAATACATTTTTGACTTAAATAAAGCATATCATGAATTATCAAATACGTTATTAATCAAGCTATGAAAAGTTATTACTTTGATAACGTTCAAAAGGAGAGAACAAAAAGTAGAGTTTATCAAGTGACAAAAGAAAACAAAAACATGGTATGTATACGTACGCTAATAGCCTAATACTACTATTAAATTACGTGAAGAAAGAAGAAATTAAAGTGGTATTTTAATTAGAAATCGTTATCATATTTTACATGTCCAGAGTAAAAAATCAAAAGATAATTTACTATTTCCTTAGTAATTCACGCTTGTTTTAAATACTTTATTCATTTTCTAACGTTATGGTGAAATAACGTAATATTATCTATTATTTTGAATTTCTTAAAGAACGTATGAAATCAAACTGAACTAGTAAAAATAGACGGAGGAAATGATAGTACCCCACGAAAGCATTTGACATCAGTGACTCCTATGCGTACACGTGTCAAACATCTGACGTGGGACAGTTGTCAAGTGGGTACACAATACATTCCTGATACTACACGTGTCTTTCGTCCAGCTGTCATCTTTCCACCTTGGACAATGTACACCGGAAACTCACATCCGTACCACCTTGGACGTTATAATCGGAAAAGGGTCAAATATATCTCTGTACAATAGGAAATATTTTAAATAAACTCTTCCTTATATTTTCGATTCAAATATACCGCTCATGTTATGCTTTGTGTCTTATATTCCTCTCATTATACTTTAATTTGACGCTAATTTTTCCTTAGTTTAGACAAAAAGACACGTGTGACAAGCTCAAAATCAAAATCAAGCTGAAAAATAACAAGGAATATGTATATACCAAAATTGAATTCTTAGTAGCTCGCTTAATTAGATACTTGAACTTTTACTTTATTAATTAGAGAGTTCGATTCTCATTTTTGTAATTCCACCTTCCATTTTTCCTACTTACAATTTATTTTTTATTTATTTTTGTATAAAATCAGTAATGTAGTCGTAGCACAGTTATATATCTTGTAATTAAAATGTTTTTATAAATTAGTGTAAAATATAATGAAGTTTTCATGTAAATATATTTTTCAAAAATTCAATACACATCCTTTATTTCGTAACAAATTTCTTATTTTTTCATTGTACAACATACGACAAGCACACGATATGCTCGCCTAACTTATATAGCCGACAATTATTTATTTATACGGAAAATGATCGAAAATATTTTAAACTATTAGTCAAGTTTGTCTTTTGCTATACTATTTGTTTAAAAATATTAAAATTATTACGTTTTTAGCTAAAAGAATAACCTTTAACTAGTCAAATTATCAAGTTATTAAAAAATATCCTTTCTACTAACGGTTTCTCCGAACCCCCACCCCTCTCTCCATGGCAACTAATGCAAAATTTAGAAAAAATAAATGTAAAGATAGAAAAGGTATTTTCTATTTGGTTGGTTGGTGTATGAAAGGTTTAAAATTTTATGCATAAGCTTTTGGATAAAGTAAAAGTTAGTGTTGTAGTTAACTATATTTGGTAATTTTTCTTAATCATTTTTTGTAAAATCCAACTTAATTATCTGCCGTATTAGTGTAAAAATATACACTACATTATAGGTTTATTTTAAGTTAAGACTTTATAGGCTATGGCAGGTAACGTGTCTATTTTATCTAGTTACTATTTTCATGTTTTATTAGTAATAATTACTTACTATTTTAGAAGTAATAATGTATTTTAAACTATAATTAATTCGCAGAAAAGAAATTGGGGCAAATGGATAAGGCGTCCGGAAATTGTACAAATAAAAATCCAAATTAGGCTTTAATTGTGTATTAGTAAAAGACAACAACGGCTTATAAAGACAATTAGAGAACTTTGCTCTAAAAATACATGATTATGGTGTGTACGTTCCAAAAAAAAAATGTTTTTCAAAAAATAGATATAGGATTTTACTTAGTACTGTTTATCGATAAATATTATGGGAGAGGGGGTGATAATAGGGGTATGGGGTGGTGGGGATGTGAACGGTGAGATAAAAATAAAATGTGTTAGAGGATCGAGAGGACAATAGAATGTTACTTGATGAAATTTATTTTTTATAATTCTAACAGAAAATTTTCTTTTCATTTTTTAAGTAATTTGTTTTACTATCGAAATTATTTTTTTACAAAAAAATTAACCAATTGAAAATATTAAAAGAAATTATAAAATATTTTTCTCCTACCGGACACTCTCTGGACGAATCTTAAATACGTACTCTAAGTCGCAATTATGACAACAACGTATGTAAAGGCATGAAAGTTGTATGTCTTTGTTAGTCACAAATGCATGTTTTCAATTTTCCAAAAGCAAATTGACATAAAAACCCATGTATATATCCTATCCACAGCCACCAAAAATGAAAAAAAAATATACTTTTGAAGTTTAAACTAATTGTTCTTAAAAATGTTATGTCAAATTATAAAAAGAGGCATTCTTGCGTAAACATACTAAAAAGGGAAAAATTTGATAAATTAAAACCAATATGTATATTACACAAAAATCAAAATCCTATCCACACACCAAAAAAAGGAAGAAAAAAAAAAGTACTTCTTAATCTTTGTTCTTAAAAATATTTACTCTCTAATGTGAAATGTCAAATTATATTTTTTTAAAGGCATTCTTTTGTTTAAAACATACTAAAAAGGGAAAAAGAAAACGAATCAATTAAAACAAAGAAAGTAGAAAATTATGGTACGAAATGAAGAAACCAAGTTTAGGTAGCCTATCTAACTCACCAACTAAATTTCTCATATTTATTAGAGTACATACTATATGTACATTTTTTTTTGACGGGCAGCCATTTATGATAATTTTCTTTCGTAGTGCAAGTGGATGGAGTTGTTTTTTCCTTAATTTTAAGTTTAAGTTTTGGATATGGAAAAATTCTTGATAGAGAGTCCTTCCCTCCAAATGGAGCCCTACACAACATATATCCAAAATAGTTAGGCTTCAATGCGAGTATCACTTACCTGACACCAGATGGAAAAAAAAAAAAAAAAACATATGCTTCTTAATCCTATCCACACACCCAAAAAAAGGAAGAAAAAAAGATATATTTGGATTTTGGTACTGTATTAGTTTCTCCTCTGCACTTTTAAATATGCAAATACAAATTGGACCACAGGCCACACTTCAACCAAACATCCCTCTATATAAAGCCCCATTCTACTAACTTACACCCACACCAAACCAAAAAAACAAAAATCACATAAACACTTCTTTCTCCTTTGTAACAAATTCTCTCTTTTTCTTCACAAAATATTGTTCACTTTTGTTAATTAAAACAAACCATGCCTGAGGCACCAAAATCAGATGTTGTTACTGAAAACAACAAGCAAGTTCTTCATTTTATTGAAGAAGTTACCACAAATGCTGATGAAATTCAAAAGAAAGTCCTTGGTGAAATACTAACAAAAAATGCTCATGTTGAGTATTTGCAGCGCCATGGCCTTAATGGTCATATTGATAGAGAAAATTTCAAGAAAATCATGCCTGCTATTACTTATGAGGATATTCAGTCTGATATTACTCGTATCGCCAATGGCGATAAATCTCAAATCCTCTGCTCTCAGCCCATCTCTGAGTTTTTAACAAGGTTTGTCATCGTCTCTTTGGTTTTATAAAAAAATATCAAAACTGTTGTCGACGTGCATGTATTTCGTTTTCTAAAATTGCAATTTTCATGTATGTTGCAGTTCTGGTACGTCTGGTGGGGAGCGAAAACTGATGCCGACGATTGAGGAGGAACTTGCAAGAAGATCACAGCTTTACAGTCTTTTAATGCCTGTGATGAGTCAATTTGTTCCAGACCTTGAAAAAGGAAAAGGAATGTATTTTTTGTTTGTAAAATCAGAGGCTAAAACACCAGGTGGATTACCAGCTCGTCCTGTTTTAACAAGTTATTATAAAAGCCCTCATTTCAAAAATAGGCGTCCTGATCCATACACCAACTACACAAGCCCCAACGAAACGATTCTCTGTTCTGATTCATACCAAAGTATGTATTCCCAAATGCTTTGTGGTCTATGCCAAAACAAAGAAGTTCTTCGTGTTGGGGCTGTTTTTGCCTCAGGTTTTATCCGTGCTATTCGATTCCTAGAAAAGCATTGGCCACTTCTTTGTCATGATATCAGAGCCGGAACCATTAATTCCCAAATCACTGACCTCTCAGTTCGAGAGGCAGTGATGAAGATCCTTAAACCAGATAAAAATTTAGCAGATTTTGTTGAGGCTGAATGTAGTAAAGATTCGTGGCAAGGGATTATTACTAGATTGTGGCCTAATACCAAATACATAGATGTCATTGTGACTGGTACTATGTCACAATATATACCAACTCTTGATTACTATAGCAACGGTTTGCCTCTTGTTTGCACTATGTATGCATCTTCTGAGTGCTATTTTGGTGTCAATTTGAACCCTCTTTGTAAGCCAAGTGAAGTTGCTTATACCCTTATTCCTACTATGGGGTATTTTGAATTCTTGCCTGTTCATCGAAACAACGGTGTGACGAATTCCATTTCCATGCCTAAATCACTTAATGAGAAAGAACAACAAGAATTGGTTGATTTAGTTGATGTCAAGATTGGGCAGGAGTATGAGCTTATTGTCACAACATATGCTGGTATGTAACATATTATGTCAATTTAAAAAAAAAATGAATTTTCTTGAGTTTTATTCGTACTGGTTTATTAATCTTTGATCTTTATTTCAGGGCTTTATAGGTATCGTGTAGGCGATGTGCTACGTGTAGCTGGATTCAAGAACAACGCGCCACAATTCAACTTCATATGTAGGAAGAATGTGGTGTTAAGTATTGATTCAGACAAGACAGATGAAGTTGAACTACAAAATGCAGTAAAAAATGCAGTCACACATCTTATGCCATTTGATGCACATGTGACAGAATACACAAGTTATGCTGATACAACAACAACAATTCCAGGGCATTATGTGTTATACTGGGAGCTGAATGTGAATGGATCAACCCCAGTTCCTCCATCTGTTTTCGAAGATTGTTGCCTCACTATTGAAGAGTCCCTCAACAGTGTATACCGTCAGGGACGTGCCTCGGACAAGTCCATCGGGCCATTGGAAATCAAGATTGTTGAAAGTGGTACTTTTGACAAGTTAATGGACTATGCTATAAGTTTAGGTGCTTCAATAAATCAGTACAAGACACCAAGATGTGTGAAATTTGAACCCATTGTTGAGCTATTGAATTCAAGAATAGTGTCAAACTACTTTAGCCCCAAATGCCCAAAATGGGTGCCAGGACACAAGCAATGGAACAACATGAACTAAAAGTTTAAATTAGCTAGCACAAGTTTCTTTTGAGAGAGGATCAATTTTAGTGCTAGAGATAATTATTAAGATAATCTTGGTTAGGTTGACCCAAACCAATTTTATGTTTTTTTTTTTAATTCACTTAAAATCTTGGTATTTAAGTTTTAAGCTTTGTAGAATTTAACTTGTTCTTCATAATGGTAGAATCTTGAATTTAGCCATGTACAAAAAGAAAAAAAAAGTTCCTATTCTAAAAAAAAGCTTCTACCTTTTTATTAAAATTGCCACTTTTTTTTGTTTGTTTCATTGCAAATTGAGTACACATTTTGTGGGAATTGTTTTCTTATTTTGGGGCAGGAATCCTGCCCATTGAACTCTCATGAGCCATGTCCCAAAACCGTACTTCGTCCGTTTCAAAATTAAGTGTGTATAATTAGAAACAATTGTTATTTCTATCTTTTTTGTCTTGATTTTTTTAATCGATACTTATTTTGGGATGATTTCTTTTTTCGATGCATCATGAATGGAAGCTAGAAAGTTAACTTTAGGTAAGTTTTGTCAATTTTTTAATTATTATTCTAATAATCCAAAAGCATTATTATTATTAGTAGTAGTTAGTACTAGTATATATAGCATTATTTTCAGGGGGAAAAGTAAATCAACTTTGTGTTACTTATAATTGAGCTACCACTTAAAGTAATCTTTAAACCTCGTGAAACTAAACTAAAAGATTAAAGTGAGACTTTTTTATGAGAGAGAAAAAATAGAACTTAGGGGATCCAAAATCAAATAGTGAGACTTTTGATGAGAGAGAAAAAAAAATATTTCGTCCCAATTTAAGTGTGTTACGTCTCAATTTTAGCGTCTTATTAGGCGTTTGGTCATTGATAAGAGCAAATTCATTAATAAGCTCTCAAGTTTTATCTTCTAACAAATTCTTTGAATACACTTCTAGAACATTGCATCATCCTTTGGGATTCTTGAATTTATTTTCCATAAAAAGTCATGAAAGAGGTGTATTTTTGGAATATAAGGCGATATCTTACGATACAAAATGATGGAACAAATATAGACATTAGTGTAAAAAAAATGAGATTGATATTCTTTATCCCTCGTACAAAACAAGAAATGATATCTAATACTGCAAAATATATATGAAATAAAACTAATTACAAATTTTATCTCGTAATTATTATTCTTTTTATCTCATCTGTCAAATGAAAAATACAAAAAAAAATATGCATCTATATAACATAAGGCTATGCATCTAATCACGTAGATATCCTAAAAGTCACATGATGTCCAAAAGAGAAAAAAGAAAAACCTAAAATTTTTGTGTTAGTACTTTGTCATGAATAAAACCATTGAAGTAAGGTTTGAATTGCTTTTTTATAACATTAAAGAAATGTTGTCAATTATTCTGTTTATAATCTTGTTATTTAAAATTGAATTAAAAAAAATGAACATTAAAATATTACGTTTTGTTTTCTTTTTTGGTGATTAACTGACTCATAATTACCATTATTCTTTTCTCCTATGCAGGATATTCAGACCATAACAATTACTCCCTCCTGACTATAATAATTGGTGTTAGTGTCTTTTTATTTTATTTTAAAAAAAAGTTGTTTTCATATAATTAAAATCCTTCCCATATTTAGATAAGTTTGTTTTATGTAAGCAAAAAAAGTATTAATCTATTATCCATCCATTTCAAAATAAGTATTGTTTTAACAAAAAAAATTATCTCAAAACGTTGTCGCTTTAAAAATTCAAGACAAGAAACAACAACTAAAAGTCTGAAACGTTACTTATTTTTCCATTAAAATTTCTCACTGAAAAATGTTGAGGGATTATTCTCACAGATATTTTGGATGACCAATGAGAAAAAAAAAAAAAATCTGTGGTTATTCCACTAGTTCGATGAATATCCATTTCTCATCATGCATTTCGCAAGCTGATTCAAAAGTAGGGTGGAAAATAATGTTTTTCAATTGAACTTCGCTCCTCATCGTGCATTTTTCTAGCGAGTTGATTCAGAAGTAGGATGGAAAATCATGTTTATAGGGAGTAAAACGATACTTATTTTGTTCCAAAAAAAAAATAAACTTTATGTCATACAAATATCTAAAATATATATACAAGAAACAATTTATAACCATATAAATATCTAAAATTTCTTTAGATCATATTTCAAATCTATTTTTTTCCATAAATATTGCATTAAGTCAAACAATATTTTGAACATTTTAATAGTTAATTTGTAAGAAGCACTCGAGAGTTTTGCCTAATGGTCAATGAATTGGTCGAGAATTTTGAGGTTTTAGATTTAAAATTTAGCGGAGACAAAAGACACTACGTAATGATTCTTCTTATCTGTCTTAGTTTTGATGAACAAATTTAGCTAATAATTATTGCTAGTGAAATGTAATAAATATTTTATAAAATTAATTGAGACGCACGAATATTGAAATGGACACTACTATGAAAAAAATTAAAATGTAAAAAATTGGGTACACAAAAGAGCTAGAGAGAAAGGGAAAAAAAAAGTGGGCATCTTTGACTGGTTAGGTGATGGAAGTATAGTTCATAAAAGTGGTTAAAAGACAAAGGGTTTGATGCAGATAGTGGAAAAAGCAAATAAATAAATTAGTGGTCCATGTTTATATATATAAGTATTTAATTTAATTTATATAAAGAGTGAATAATAAAGGTCCAGATAAGATAATGATGATTTTTCTACTCAGAAAATGTTCCCTCCCTTTAAAAATATTAGTAAAACATAAGAAACAAACAAAAAACATTAGCAGCAGAGAAGGAGGGGTCTCTACAGAGAGTAGCCAATGCTTTCAAGACAAGGCCAGACCTAAGAGAGGGACAATTCCTCAGACAAAATTTCACTAAGAAAATGAAAGCCAGATTTTATTTCTTCCATTTCTTGCCTTATGTGGTGAGGAAGTGAGTGGGGATGTACAACTTTTTCTTTTGTTTTTTACACCCGACAGTCGATATTTGTATTAGGATCCGATTAAATCTATAATATTATCGAAAGTGCAATGCTCCATATATACTAAAAGCGACTATTTATTCGAGGCTTGAATTCGTAACATATATATTATTCAAGATGAAGTAGTACTTATTTCTTAAATTTGTTTTTAAATTTGATTTCAGTACCTATGTGTCGATTAATTAAACTTTATATAATTGAGTGAGATTTTGTTGTTATGGATATGGACTTTTCTTTTCCTAATTTTGCATCTATAGTTCAATATTCAAATTGGGGTCTGACCAAATCTTAATTAGTGGTAGAAAGTAGGGGTGTCAAAAGAATATGAAAAATTGATCGAACCGATTGAACCTAATCGTACCAAATCGATTTATGATATTTTTTCAATAAAATCGTGGACTTTTATTTAAGTGTATAACCGTCTCGAACAATTGGGATGGTTATTTTAATTTATGAAAAAGACCAAAAAATTCCTAAACCGAATCAAATCGAATAACCTTACATGTATGTAAATATACTTTGTATATTAAAAATATGTTAAATTTAATATATAAATATGTTTTATAACACTTTTCAAATATAAATATAACCAAGGTCCTAAGCTTTTGCTGACTAGACGACTTTAGGTCTTTGCTCTTTAATTAGCCTTTACTTAATTAGGTTTAAAATTAAAAGATACTGTAATAGATACTCTATCAAACAATATAAAAAACCCTATGCAAACACTCCTATTAAATACTTAAGATAAAAAAATACGGCAATAAAGTTTTACATTATTGCATTCTAGGTGAAAAATTAAAGTGTTTCTTCACAAACATATTTGCGAAAGAAATATTTTAATAGTAGTGCATTTTGAGGTGATATTTTAAAAGTAAAAAAAATAAAAATTAACCGAACCATACCGATACCAAAGAGAAATCAATATGATTGGGATGATTTCAAAAAATCTAATTTTGATTATATATTATAAAATACCTGAAAATTGAAATGATATAATGTAAAAAAAATAATCGATCGAACTGTACCATTGACACCCCATAAAAAGTCACATATAGGATATAAAACAATACCTAACAAAGACAATATCGTATTTAAGATTTGAATTCAAAAACTCTTATTAAAGATAAGGATACAATATTGTTGGTGGGGATTTGGATTTTGACATATGAGGGTTGTGTTAGTAGTCCTTTAATTTGGGCTTTTTTTGGGTGTTTATGTAGTGGAGGTGCAACCAACTGTATATATCATCATCTATATTTGTCTTCTCTTTACATTTTTTCAACAAATCCAAAATAATTTCTTGAATTGCATCATAGGAACATGCTGCGATATATCCTCCTTTTTTTTTGGTTGTTAATATCTTCTACTAGGGATTGCCTTATCTACTAGCTCTCTCTTATTGACACGTAACTTTACTTATTTTATCTTTCATATTTTTCGATACGAAATATAAATATAAATACACTCTATGTCATTTAAATTTTAAATAAATATCAAATTTTGTGTTAAAGTTAATTTACAAGGCAACGCGACGTCATCCCCGAAAAGAATCGAAAGTCACTCGACTGTAAGGAGAGATCTATAGATGCGTCCGATAGTACACTTTCGAGGATAATCAACACACAAACCCAGACTTGTTGAAGCCCACTAAGAACTCACCTTTTAGTTAAAAAAAATAATAGAACTCCATACTATTAGAAGACTATATTTAGCAACAAAAAAAAAAGGTGTAACCACGAAATGCAATTGTGTGAAGATGGACCACTTTGAGTATATTGTGACACTTCCTATGCGGTTTTTTCTTTTCATTTTCTTTTAGTAATATAAAAAAAATCAATTAATAGTATCAAAGATCGAAGAAAAAAAAAAGAGCAATGGATTTCTTTTATATCAATTATTATTATCACAAAAAATAATACAATAATAACATATTCAATGATTCATTACAGAAAAAAAACGCATATAAAGATAAGATTAATTATTCATAAAATCCTAAAATCCGGGAAATATAAAATAAAATAAACAAAATAAAATCGACTAAAGGTGGACCATGTCTAGAATATCGCCACGTGTCGTTGACTTAATAGAAATTTCATCCTAATACTTTTTCCCCTAGTATATTACATTAATGGACCCCACCCCAGATGTGAATCCCAATCACACATCACGATTCCACGTCCACGTCATCTTTCACATGTGAAATTCCAACTTTTTTTTAAAAAAAAATCAGATTAATTTGGATTTTTTTATTTTTCATAATCAATAAATAAAGCACAAAATCAAAGGCTAATCTTCATGAATCCATTTGATCCTTGAAGATTATCTTAGGTAATACTTAACAGATAAGAACAGTCTAAATTGGATGTACCCTTCATTAGGAGTCAAACACATCTTAATTATACTAATTATCATTGTTTAAGTTGTAAATAAGTGGTAAAGGTATCGGGTTCGAGTCCTGGGTATGGAGAAAATCCCATTGGGAGCGGCACCCCGAATGGGCTCTGCGGTGCGCGATTCGGATTTAATCGGGGCTCCAATGTGGGCTCAAGAGACGGAATGGAAAACCAGAAAAAAAAGAAAAAAAAAGTGGTAGAAGTCAAAGAAATCTCAAGGGTAAAAATTATTCTCTTGATCATTTTTATTTCACTTTTAATATATTGTATTTTGTTTTACTCTCAGCATTAATTACTTGTTCTCTAATTGTTTCTCAAATTCTAAGACTACACATCAGTTAATATAAATATTATGATAAAATATTCATACTAATTGATATTCTTAAGAATCGTGCAAATTCAAAAATAGACAGATGAAAATGAACGGAGGAAGTAGAATTGTACTTTAGCCTAAACTGGTCCTTCTAAATTTCTTTTTGTTAGATAGCAAATCCACATGCACATTTGCGTATTTTGTCCTGATTATTTGAGTTAACACATTTTTAACCTATTAATTTTTGTACTAATAATAATCATGTTGCATTGATGTTTAGCATAATAATTATTACTATATCATCAGTTTTGTTTGTTGTTGGTTGTTTTCTACTCTCTTTTCTTTTCTTTTCTTGTTGTTGCAAATGGCTGAAAGATGAAATGAATTTAATTTTTTAATGAATTTATGGTTTATTTGAACAACTAGACAAAATTAACTTAGAATCACATGATAAACCAACCATCTATTTGCTTGAATAAGATTTTTCTTTTTTCTGATTTTCTATTCGATGTCCAGTATTTGTATTGCAGCCTAACTAAATCCAAATTTACACCAGAAAGAGTTGTAAAAAAGATCTTAGTGGTATAAAGAGTTAGCTAAAAAGCAAGAATATATAATATGATTGACAACAATAACATACTTAATTAGGGCAGGGTTCATTTATGGCAATTTAATTTATATCATCATCATTATGCAACAATAATAGCGAGAGTGAAAGTGGATGAAGTTGATTGAAAATCACCCATGAATGTATTGAGATGGTTGATATTTTTAATAGATAATAATTTGCTCCCTAAAAGGATCGACGCAAATCAAAATTAATCAGACAGTGAATCTTCTTTATAAAAAGTAAAATAAATAAAAGTTGATTGAACGATGTGAATCCAATTGAAGGATAGGAGGAATTTTTTAAAGGGTGAAGGTGAAATGTAGTGTTGATTTGAGAGACAATAGGCAATACAATGAGTGTGACTTGGTGATTGCAACATTCACTCTCCACTGCCTATATATCCATTCTTTCTTTTTACTCCAGTACTATCTCATAGTCAGAATTTTCACTAAAGATATTTAAAGTCACAATTAAAAATATTGAATTTCGTGATGGATAAATTTTGCAATTTAACAGCAAAATCCATCGCTAATCTTACTTAGAGATAAATTTTATTAGCTACGAGCAAACTAGCGATGGATTAGCGATGAAGTTCATTTTTTTTTAATAGTGAACATAAATATAGGTAAATGTATGAAGAAGTTAGAGAAATTCAACATCTAAAATATTCATGCTATTATTTAATTTTTCAACGAAATAGATAGCTCCGCCCGAATTTAATGCATTACCATAATCTTATCAACACAAACTAACAAAGATAATGATAATCTTTACTCTTATTAATCACACATATATATTAATCACCATTGTCGGGAGATGAGAGAGAAGAAAATAAAACACGGTTCTACCAAATCATAGTCCTAGAATAATAAATGTAAAACAATTTTTTTTTTCTTTTTTCTTTGGAAGGTACAAATGACAGGATAATATTCATGAAAACATTTCTAGTTGTCAAGATTTTAATTATGAACAGTACAAGTTTGAACTTAACTATGTGTAATCGACTCTGTTTATAATTAATAGCCACAATTCTATTTGTAGATAATTATAAAGATACGCGTCTTTAGTTAACTCGTTAGATTCAATTAATAGCTAGCACTTCAATAGTTTGCCATAATGCTATATATATATAATCTATAAAAAAATATTATCATTTATAGATTACAAAAATAAAGGTTCCACTTGAACCCTAAAGTATCACTACTAATGGATGGTTACCACGTGAAAAAGTCGTTAATGATGATAGCTAATATTCTTCTAGTTGTTATTACGATAATATATATGGCATATCGGGACACCATCCCACTATTGCCGCCCTCGAACCCCACTCTATCCCTCATGTAATATTGTTTGTATTTACTTATCTAACATTAGAAAATATTTTCCTCCGTATCAAACACACCCAAAGTGCCAATTTTTTTTTACTGCAATTACATATGGTTGTAATTATTTATTAAGAGTGAGCAAAATAGAAAATGGCCACATGATGGAATCAGAAACTGTTTTATTTTGATTCTAATGAGTAAAGATATTGTGTACCTTTATTTTGAGAATCTTAAAGATCCTTACTGGAATAGTATATATATATATTATCATATATTTACTGCACATTAACTTGCATTTGCCAATTATTTGGACTACTATTACTTCAATTAAATACTTATTCAATGAAGGTTGTTCAATTTTGATATTGACAGGGTTCATAATCCAAATAACTGAATCAGTACATTTCATTTATCACAACTACAAGTCATCTATGCTCCCCAAAAAAATATTAAAAAAATAGCTGTCACCTAAATAAATATATATCGTACACTGAGTATATTATTATTGTTCTGTTAGTTTTTAAGTCAAATGAAGTGAAGTGGGACATCAAATAATATACCGACTATCGACAAAGTAGAAAAAATAGTGCACCGTACTAAATAATTGTGTTAGTATTAATTAACGATGAGCTAAATTAAATTATTTAGAAGAAGTCAATATAGAAGATATATATGTAACACATTTCTTTATTTATGGACGCAAAATCACGTGAAATGTCACATTATGGGTTGCCATGGAGAAAAGTTGTAAGAGCGACGGCACACCCGCACCACTTCACAAAACAAGTTGGAAACACTTTGTGTTGTGTACGTGGTGGCATATGATCGGAGGGACGTGATGGGATGGTTCAGATCCTTTTCACCTCTTATATATTATCTCGGATTTCGCAGTCTGAGAATATAAAATCTTTCAGTATAGAGTGGTTTATAATCTACTGATTTATTTGCTTACTTACCTGACATGAATTTTAACTAGTAACACAAGTGAAACATGAATACCTCCGTGGAGGCTTATGCTTGGGGGACGTGATGGGGTATTCCAATCCTTTCACCTTTCACATGCGATCTCGAATTTTACACTCATAGAATACAAACTCTTTAAATATGAAGCGGTTTATATATCCTCTAATAATAATTACCTTACTTACTATACAAGAATTCGAGTAATTAGTAAGATAAGGAAAACTTGAATACCGACGTGGAGGCTAGACATGATGGGGTAATTCAGATCCTTTAATTTCACACCTTTAATAAAAAAATCTCAAGTTTTATACTTTGAGAATTCAAAATATATTAGGGTTTAATCTCTACTAATTAACCTACTTACTCGACATGAATTCAACTTGAATAC
>JAJOOS010010543.1:0-33719 GCA_029582725.1 Solanum chiquidenum
TAAGTTATTAAATTTCATGTGTCAAATAATTTTTTTAAAGATGCATATAATGATTAGATCAAAATTATTGGATTTGACTGAACTTATACCTTGATCTCGCCCCTATTTGAATCAATCAACTCTTACTTTCGAATATTAGACTTTAATATCCAAACTAAAATTGTATTATTCATATTGAAGCCTAATATCCATAAGCATGTGAAAACTCACATGGTTGACCTGCATAAAGACCTCAATAGAAAATATGTTGATCATATTCATTTGACAATCATATGATATAATTTACGTAATTTAATCATTTCACAACATTTGATAAGTGATGGATTTTAGGTTACCAGTGCAACAACTTTATTCAAGTGTATCGAATTTCTATTATTTAAAAGTAATTCTAAATTAATACATCTATTTTTATTTGTTTTTTTTAATTTAATTGAACATGAAATTTATAAAAACAAGGAGAGCTTTAAATTTTTATAATCCTAAACTAAAAAGATATGTGATGCATCAAAAGTCTAGAATATTATCTTAATCTAGTGATCTTAAGAATAATATATTTAGTTTAAAATAAAATAGAAAGAAAAAGTGTAATGATCGCAAAACAAATTTGAATAACAAGTATTTTCAAAATAATTTTCAATTAACTAATAACTAAATTAAAATACAAGCAAAGCTAATAACGAAATAACTAAAAGTGAGAAAATCGAACAATAACTTCTACGCTCATAACAAAAAAGTTGAACAATAGCTTAGAAGCTAATAACAAAAATAACCGAAAATGAAAAAATTGACTAGTTGATTATTCACTCAATAGATCTGCATAAAAAAATAGAGTTTTCTCTCCTATGTTAGTTTGTCGAGTATTGTTCATTTTTTTAATTTACCGTTATATTGATAACTAAATTGGAGTATAAACTAAGCTAATAACGCGAATAACTGAAAATTGGAATCTTGAACAGTAGCTCCAAAGCTAATAACAAAATAACTGAAAATGTGAAATTTAAACAGTAATATCTAAGCTAATAACAGGAAAAAGCTGAAAGTGAAAAATTGAACAGTAACTCCTAAGCTCGATAGATATATAGAAACGGAAGTAGATGATACAAGATTTGGAATAGATTAAGAAAGAAGAATTTAGGAAGAACGAGAAGAATTTCGGGAAAAAGATATCAGTGCGAATTCGATGTCTCCTCTGCCCTATTAATCTGTTACATTCAGGGGCGGAGCCAGCATGTCTTTAGGGGGTTCACCCGAACCCCCTTCGGCGAAAAATATTACTATATATATATGGTTAAAATTATTTTTTAGATGTATATAATAGATGTCGAACCCCCTTCGACTAGTTCGTATGTTTACTCCTTCGGATTTTGAACCCCTTATTAAAAATCCTGGCTCCGCCACTGGTTACATTACCATATCACCGAAATGAATGAACTAGCAAAACTAACTATTCCCAAACCCTAGATCTACAAAAACAAAATAGAAGATTTGAAATAGATTGATAATTAGAAATTGGGAAGAAGAGATGAGATAGGGTATTGTTCATTTTTTCTGCTTACCGTTATATTGAAAATTGAATTGGAATATAAGCTAAACTAAAAACGAAAAATAACTGAAAATTGAAAACTTGAACAGTAGCTCCAAAGCTAATGACGAAAATAACTGAAAATGTGAAATTTAAATAGTAACACCTAAACTATTAACAGAAAAAATTGAAAGTGAAAAATTGAACAGTAACTAATAAGCTTGATAGATCTATAGAAACGGAAGTAAATGATACAAGATTTGGAATAGATTAAGAAAGAAGAATTTAGGAAGAATGATATTAGTGCAAATTCGATGTCTTCTCTGCCCAATTAATCTGTTACATTACCATATCACCGAAATGAATGAACTATCAAAACTAACTATTCCCAAACCCTAGATCTACAAAAACATACAAACAAAATAGAAGATTTGAAATAGATTGATAATAAGAAATTGGGAAGAAGAGATGAGATATAGTATTGTTCATTTTTTCTATTTACTGTTATATTGATAACTTAATTGGAATATAAGTTAAGCTAATAACGAAAATAACTGAAAATTGGAAACTTGAACAGTAGCTCCAAAGCTAATAACGAAAATAACTGAAAATGTGAAATTTAAACAGTAACACCTAAGCTAATAACAGAAAAAACTGAAAGTGAAAAATTCTACAGTAACTCCTAAGCTCTATAGATCTGTAGAAACGGAAGTAGATAATACAAAACTTGAAATAGATTAAGAAATAAGAATTTAGATAGATTGAGAAGAATTCTGAGAAAAAATATCAGTGTAGATTCGATGTCTCCTCTGTCCTGTTAATCTGTTACATTACCATGTAACCAAAATGAATGAACTGGTAAAACTAACTAATCCCCCAAACCCTAGAAGCTCAATAACTCGTCATCAATCTGGATCCTCCAAGTAACATTTACTAGTTACTGTAACTAAATTTCGAATAAACCTCCAACTCATTACATACATGAATTAACGAAACTTTCTCAACAAATAACTTACGAGAATAAAATAAATAAGACGTGTATTTCTTACCTGATTACTTTAAATCATATTAATTTACTATATTGGAGTGGTAAATTAAGATTAAAAATCAAGATTAATGTATATAAAACTATACATTAGACACTAGGAGGTGGGTAGGTGGGAGTGGGGTGGGGTGTGATGAGACTATTAGATCTTGTTGCCGCATTGTCTTCCCTGCGCCAAGCCCTATAGTTTCAGTATATTTTTATTTTTTCTTTTCTGTGGTTTTTGTATTAGTTTTTTTCTATATATTTTGTTTCTTAATTTGGTAATAATTCGGAGTTGTGATCTATCCTTAGGGCTTCTTATATGAGTTGATAGGGTTAGAAAGGTGTGGATCCATCAAAGAAACATCAAATCTCAAAATTAGGGTTTCCCACCTTTTACAGTCGCGCCAGCTCCCCATCTATCTATACATACATATATATCTGATTGTGATTTTGTAGATCTTTTCAAATTTGTGTTTTAATTCTATGTTTCTTTGATCTCACAACTCGGGAAAAGCAATTGTGCTTGAATTTTTTGTTCATCGGTCAATTCTCACTTTCTTTCATTTGGGGACTTTTTTTTTTTGATCAATTTCGATTCTATCATATCGGCGCTGGGTTGGGTTTCTCGTAGATATCATAATCTTTGTGATTTGATTTAATTAGAATTGGTAGTAATGGATAAGAAGAAAGTTGTGGCACCGCTTGTTTGTCATGGGCATTCTCGTCCTGTTGTTGATCTGTCCTACAGTCCAATCACTCCTGACGGATTCTTCCTCATCAGTGCCAGCAAGGGTAATTTTATGCCTTTTTGATAATTTTGATAATCGATTGAAGTGTTTAGTGTGTTGCATTCCGATTGTCAAGAATGATCTAGTACATTCTAAATTATGGAACTTTCTTTTGCTAACCCTGCTCCAGCATTTAAAGATTGTGCTAATTACTTCTCGAAAATTCCCTTGGATTGTTTATGGTATTTACATCCTTAGAACCCCCACTCCTCCCCGTTTATAGCATTTGATCTTTATGAGCTAGTTGCACAACCTTAATTATGTGAGATATTCTTGGTTTCCGATTGTCAAGAATGATCTAGTACATTCTATATTATGGAACTTTCTTTTGCTAACCCCTGGTCCAGTATTTAAAGATTGTGCTAATTACTTCTCGAAAATTCCCTTAGATTGTTTATGGTATTTACATCCTTAGAACCCCCACTCCTCCCCATTTATAGCATTTGATCTTTACCATATAAGTATGAGCTAGTTACACAACCTTATTATGTGAGATATTCTTGGTACTGTGGTGGTAACATATACTATAGTTTACCATTGGTTTTGTGCGTTTTAATGTATTTTTGAGCAAATAGATTAGCATTGTAGTTTCAGTTGTAGGTTTTGCTGTTGAACATTAGGATTTCATGCATTTGCTTAGAGATTGTGGAAAATACTGAGTGGCAGCAATTTAAGAAAGCCAAAGAAGATTATTTTTCAATGTGAAGGGATTTCTATCCTCATAGAATTGAGGAAGACAATTGGGAAGTGTTTCTGTATTTTATATAGTGTAAGGCATTGATGTGAAATGCATACTTCATTTACGTGCAGATGTTATCAAACCTTGTTAAAGTAAACCTTAATTATTTTATCTGCATTCAATTCGATCAAATATATTACCAGGCTCAATGCATTCCATGGTAGGTGTGGGCATATATCATCATCTTAAGTATTAGGTATATGCCTAGTGTTTTCACCAGATGCCATAATTGGTGGTAAATAGAATGATTGGCATGCTGCGGCACTTAGGATCTTTGTTGTCAGTAGCCATTGGGATTTTCTTACTATGTTGTCGGTGTTCAGGCATGTCATCATGTGTATGCTAACTGTTCTCACCTAATTCTCTACGGTGGCCAGGAAGATGGATAAAATCTCATTTGCCTCAGATTTTTCACCACCATATCGCAGGAGCCTGGTAAAGCAGAAAATGATATAAACTAAGACGTTCTTTAGTGTATCACACCATCGTCAAAAAATCCCAGTTCTTTTTCTTCTGAATTTGTTGATTTAATGCTTTTTGTTTTTTTTGCCAAGCAGACTTGGTGAAAGATAATGCACAATTAAGAAATAGATTTGTATAGGCAATACCAATTAGTCCTGGAATATGTTTCAGTCATGTTAATATAGTTATTTTAGATTCTCTGTCCTATGCTTTATAGGAATTGGACATATCAAAGATTTTTATGCAAGTAGATAATATATAGAACTTTTAGTACTTTTTTTTTATTTTTGTTTTTGTATAATGTTGGCTCGAGATGAATTTAAATGGAGAAACATGGTCAATGAGGATTTATGTAGCTTACACAACTTGTTTGGGACTTGGGTGTAGTAGTTGTTGTATTTGTTCATTTGCTGCTATAAGTTTTCATGTTGTATTTGTTCATTTGCTGCAATAAGTTTGAATGTTGTATTTGTTCATTTGCTGCAATAAATTTTCATGTTGTTACCTGTTCATAATTTCTAAATTGTTTTCATCTTGTAAGATTCTACACCAATGCTGAGAAATGGAGAGACTGGAGATTGGATTGGAACATTTGAAGGGCATAAAGGGGCCGTGTGGAGTTGTTGTTTGGATAAACATGCTCTTCGTGCTGCATCTGCATCTGCTGATTTCAGCGCGTATGTTATCTAGTGGCTTCACTTCAGTACTTTGAAAAGTAGCATTTAAGTGATATTATTATGGTGACATCTGTCTATAAATAAGTGATGTAGAACAAAAGAAGTACTTTTGTGGCATGTCTATTGTTGGTCAACCTTGCATATCATTTTATATACATAGATTTATTAAAATAATCTCTTATAGAATACGGTAGAATCTTTGTCATCCTTTTTTAAGAATTTTCCATGGCTCAACATTGTCCTTTTTTACCTTTCTATATTGTGATTTGTGTTGGTTGTTTTCAGGAAATTGTGGGATGCATTGACTGGGGATGTATTACACTCATTTGACCACAAGCACATAGTTCGAACATGTGCCTTTTCAGAGGTACCTCCTGCTTTACTTCTATTAAAGTTCCTTCAGGTTAGAGCTCTTTAGAGCTCTTTATATCTTCACTTAAGTTGTAGTAACCAAGTTATAATATTGATTTAATAGAATACTGTTGCACTGACCATTTTTTGGTCTTTGTTTGACACATTATAAAGGGGCTAACAAATGCACTTTGTTCTTTTATAACTTTGCATCTCCTTGATGCCTTAATGTTGAAATACCTTCATAAAACAATAGAATACTGTGAATGTATATGCGCATCAAGGCTTATGTATATTGGCAGAAATCACATTCATTGACTTCATTGACCAGTAGGCAACACTCTTGGGTGCTTATGTAAAATCCCTTGTGTAGGTTGAAAACTAAGAGCAGAGAATGCCAATTTCAATTATTGCTGAGTCATGAGAGGCTACTGCTATTGAAAGGCAAACATCTTTCATTATTAAAACTAATATACATTGTTTCAGGCTTTGAGTTAAATTCTCTAGTCAATCCTATTTGACGGGAACTTTCTTTCTTTTCCTTTTTGGTTCTCTCTTTTTTTACCCTCTCTTAATTGGTACAAAATGTCAAAGGGACTTCAATCCATATTTATCTTTTCCATTTATTAACTTTTACATTCAGCTAATTTGTATGAACTATTGTGTGATGACTTAGCAGGATACAAATCTGCTACTCACTGGTGGTTTTGAAAAAATTCTTCGGATATTTGATTTAAACCGACCTGATGCACCTCCAAGGGAAATTGACAGCTCTCCTGGTTCAGTAAGGACAGTTGCTTGGCTGCACAGTGATCAAACTATTTTGAGTTCCTCTGGAGATGCTGGTGGATTGAGGTAGGCTTTCAAAGTCTGCTGAATCTAGTTGTATATTTTGTTCATTTTTTTCTTGCTGGTTGCATTAGTGATGTGGCTAGTGCTCATGGTCACTTAGACTTTGCAATTAATTGATCTACTAATCAACCGTAAACTTAACCAAGTAATGTACAATACTTGCTAAATATTATTGGATACTTGATACAATGGCCATACATGTGGTTCATATATCCGTATGGACTTTCACTTCCCAGATACTGATCACTATCTTAAATTGGTTTTGATTTAATTGTTGTAAACTAGGTTATGGGACGTGAGGAGCGGCAAAGTTGTTCAAATCCTTGAAACTAAGTTTCCTGTAACCAGTGCTGAAGTAAGTCAGGATGGTCGTTACATAACAACTGCTGATGGTTCCTCTGTCAAGTTTTGGGATGCTAACCAGTATGTATTGTTTTTCATACTTCAATGGCACATAAATGCTTTAAATAAAGAATCTTGCCACAGTTTACATTGCATTTTAACTTATTTCTTTACAAGCAGCTTTGGATTGGTGAAGAGTCACGACTTGCCTTGCAAAGTTGAATCTGCTTCCCTGGAACCAAAGTTCGGTAATAGGTTCATTGCCGGAGGAGAAGATATGTGGGTTCATGTCTTTGATTTTCACACTGGAGAGGAAATTGGTAAGTTGTGTGGGGCTCTGTAAATATTTAGAAATTCTAGTTACTCTGATCAATGCCTCTTTGTTTGTGTTCCTTTTTCTGGTATTTGCATTTTCTTGACTCAAGTAGGGGTTGATGCTTCTATTTTCGTTTAAGTAGGTTCAAGCTTTAACCACACGCTATATTCTATTTTTGTACAACATAGGATGCAACAAGGGACACCATGGTCCTGTGCACTGTTTGCGGTTCTCTCCAGGAGGTGAATCCTATGCCTCAGGATCTGAAGATGGGACTATTAGAATATGGCAGCTGGGCCCTCTTGGTCAGATTGAGGACAACTCCACAGCAAACGGGTCTACTACTGCAAATGCCAATGATGGTATGAGCGAGGTGACCCAAAAGATTGACGAGTTGGCTGTTTCAGAAACAAAGAAGATGGAAGAGACACAGGTCGATGGTGTGGAGCAGAAGGTAGTTGATGCCTGATTAGGAATTTAAGGGTTTTGTATGGTTTCTCCTTTTGGAAAGCTGTAACTGGCTTGACTTCGGAGGTTTTTGCTTATGAAATAAGACTTAAAGCTTTTGAGAGTGCTGGGTATTCTTTGCTTGCCCGAGATCGTAATCATCAGTTATATAGTCTTTTGAGTAGTTTTCTCTGTAGAACTGAGAGAAGTACCTAGCTCTCTTCTCAGGTTCATGTTGTCCTTGGATTTGCAATTGCTTTTACAAACCAGTAGGATGTCCAAACCAGAATAGTCGCAAAACCTAGTGCCTTAATAGTATGAAAAAGTAAACTCTGTAACAAGGCTTAAATTCAATGAAATAGTACTGAGTTTTGAAAATTTTAGCTCTGTGCCCGCAGATTTGGTACCTTAGATTTTTGAGAATGTGTTGGATCTTTTAATGTCGTTGGTCGACCTTAGGATCACGATAACTTGATGCAAGTCATGGGGCTGCTTTAGTTTAAAATCATATCTCAAATGGAACTAAGGGATGTGTTGATATCCAGCCAAGTTCATCAGTGTTTGATGATTATGTTGAACGACCCTTTCTGTAAATGAACCTGTTTAGAGGAATGCCAATATATTTTGTAGTTCGATACAATGATAAATATGTGCAGAATGCATAATTAGGGATAGTAAAATCACAGCATAAACTCCTGCGAGAATAATAAGAAAATCTAACACTGGGTAACATTAACAAGGAAGCACAACGAGGTCTGCCGCTGCATTTTTGCTTAACGAATGGAATAAGAATCAGCCGTGCCGATATAATAATTTCTCCTATGAGTAATTTCTAAATTCTAGAAGATCTCCAATAATGTATAAAATATTCGGAGTTTGTTGTTACAAAAATTATAATCATGAGATGACTCCTTTTTATATGAGAGAATTATTAATTTCATAATAGTGTAAAGAATTTATCATTAAACTAATAGCCAACCACTGTGTTTAAGTTTTACATAAATCAACTAAACAAGTACTCCCTTTATGAATTATCGATCTTTTTCATGGTTCAAAATGAATGAATTTTATAAAGTTAAAAATTGTATTAAATTATTCCCCCCAAAAATTACTTCCTTTTAAATGGAATTTTCAACTATTTTACTCTTTTTTTTTAAAAAAAAAGTTAATCTCTAATTTTGAAAATAATGATAATATTGCCAAATTAAGGGGTGTAGCACAACCCAAAATTCATTTATTTTGTACCGAAGGAAGTAACCACATATGCGTTCTCCTTTTTAATACACGTAAAACTCTTTCCCATCCCCAACCAAACGACCTATTTATAATATATTGACACCTCAAAATTGATCGTCTTAGAAATTGAGTGTCCAAATCAATTTCAACAAGTAACGTGACGATAGGAGGAACGGGCAGAAATCGTGATGGATTCTGGCGATTCTTCAACGTCCATGTCTAATTTGACTCAGGTGTTCCATTTTTCTTCTGGAAACCCTCGCATCGAAGAAACCAGAGGCGTCATGCATCTCTTCTCCAACGATGTTGCTTCTTATTCATCATCTCACTTACCTGTAACTAAGCATTCCGATTCCAATCCTTCAATTCTTTGCTTGATTGTTTGATTTGTTTTCCTGACACTTAGGTTTACTTCCATCCGACTACGTTCTGGTTGTTGCAATACCTGATTCGTATTTATTCTCTTTTGCGCTTTATCTGATAATGAAACCTACAATTATGTTGCCTTTTAGTATATGTGAGAATTACTGCGGAAGATGACTGCAGTTTTGCTTTACTATATGTATGTGGTGGTGAAGATTCTGAATTAACAATTCTGTTGATAATTCTATGCTTCCAAACCAACTTGAATCATGAGAGACTTGTTTGATTACGGCACTTGGACGTGTTAGTAACAAAATAGAACACAAGCAGATAAACCTAATAGTTTTTCATGTTCTAAGGCTCCAATTCAGCAACATTTTGACTATACATTCAAATTCTAGTAGCTATTGAACTTTGAATGTTCTTGTTGCGCTTAGTATACATCATTTTTATCTTCTACTGTTTTTCAAAACTGTAGATCAATAATAGGTCTAAGTTTTGTAATTAACTGATGGTCAATATCTGTGAGAGATAAAACAACAAAAACGCCTTAGTATTGACTATATGAATCCCCACCATCCATGTTGATCCTCTAGAAATGAAGTTCAACAACTTATCTAGTGTTATTGCTATTGTCTCTAGGTGGAAAGAAAGCCTCTCCTCTGTGTTCTATGTGTTCCAAATCACATGACATATTCAGACTTTTGTCAGTTTTGTGGTTCATTTGTTCAACATATGTTGGAAATGCGAATTGTCAGGTACTCTCTCCTAGAATTTATGAGGTAATTATTTAACTGGTTGCTTGTGATTCCTTCTGAACTTTGGTATCTTATGTGTACTCCTCTAGGAATGATGGTATGGAAGATTTTTACAGTATATTGATCAGGTTTGATGAGCAGAAAGCTGCAGATACTTTTCACAAGCATTTTAGTGGTAGAAGATTTTCATCCCTTGAGGTATTGTTGGTCAAAAGTTCTCACTTGCTGTGACATCAATTAGTTATCTCATAACATCAGTTACCAGCTTCTTTTCATACTCCATTCATTTTTATTGTTTCTTTGCTTGCAGGAAGAGACGTGCAATGTGTTATTTGCTGCTGATGTGCATTACACCGGTTCAATTGAGCACACACAGTCATTACCTGCAAGCTCTACAGAGCAACCGTTCTGTCCTGTTTGTCTTGGTATTTTACCTAATCTAGTTTCAAAATGCTTTATTCTATTTTGGAAATGCCTTCATCTTGGAGCTTACTTATTCAACCACTGAGCACATCTAAAGTGTGATTCGCTCTAACATGTTAGAGATTTCCATCTTCATTCATTTTCCTCCAAAATGTTTGTAACTTCCATTTGTTAATATAAATGTAAAAGTTTACCATTTGCTATCAATTATAGCATGTGGTGATTAAGGCCATGAGAATATCATATTAGCTTTCTTTATCATATAGCTGGTTAGTATGATCTTAGAGATAAGTTTTTCTTTTTGGGTTTATAGTTAAATATAGAGTTCTAGTCGGTTTTAAGAGTTCTAATACTAGGTCATCATTGAGTTCTCCACTAGAGCAAGGATTCAAGACTAGTATCAATGAGGAATGTTTTGAAGAGTTCTATTTTATTATAGTTTTTTTGTACACCCAAGGGTGTGGCCTAGTGGTCAATGAAGTGGATTGATAATCATGAGATCTCGGGTTCAAATCCCAATAGAGACAAGAACGCTAGGTGATTTTTTTTTTGTATCTTACGAAATTAAAAAAAATGGGTTTCCACTCATATGTATCTTAATTCCTGTGCATTTTACAGAGAGACTGGACCAGGATACAAGTGGAATTCTCACAACCATTTGTAATCATTCCTTTCATTGTTCATGTATTTCAAAATGGACAGATTCTTCATGCCCCGTAAGTAATACCGTACTTTTATCTTTCCACCATATGTTTGATATATTCTTCATATAACTTTTTGTTTGATAACAATGGTGTTTGGGAAAGTTTGCATACACCAAGACTATTTCGCTGGTACCGGCTACCTTCCACTCGCACAAGTATTGGGTAACGCTGCCCTCCAAGGCTTAGGTAGATGGGACAAAATAACCTAGCTTTTTTTTTTGTTGTTGTTGATATTTGAACCCCGCCTCCAAATTTTTCACCCACGTCATTGACTACTAGGTACGCCCTTTGGTGCTTCTTCAGAATTCAGATAGCTTTTGGCTTAGAGAATGATTTTCAACATTTTCCCACTATATCTGATATAATAATTTTCAACATATTAGTTTTTTTCTCTTTACTTAATGATGAACTTTGAATCAGGTGTGGCTAATAATATAGGGTTGAATTTTAATTAAATTGGCACTACAAGGTTTTAAAGTTCCAAGAGTTTTGGTTCTATTGCAAGTTTTGATAACTTGCTTATCCGAAAGTTATTTGGTAAATTAGCAGTCAGATAATCAGGTTAAGTTAGACTGTTTGATGAATGTATATAACCCTGATGCTTAGTAAAGAAAAATCTCATATACTTGAGAAAACGTATACGTCCAATCGCCGAAAACAGTATAAATAGGGTCATGTCACTTGATTAACAGTGAGGGGAGAATTTTTTTTCCTGTAGTTAAGCTGGTTTTTAGACATCATATACCAGCATTAGTTAAAAAATATGTATTTCATTTGAAGACTGAAGTATTAAAAGAAATTAGCTGACTCAACTAAAACAAATTCTCTCAGGTATGCCGATATTGCCAGCAGCAGCCTGGAAACTCAACATGTTCTATCTGTCAATCACCAGAAAATCTATGGATGTGTGTTATTTGTGGTTTTGTTGGGTGTGGAAGGTAATAATACTATCTCTCTTGTTATTTGACCAATTCTATTTGAAGTTTGATCTTCTTATATACCAAAATAACTTTGCGAGTGAAAATTGTTTACATCCCCAACATTCCTTTAAGAATCAAACTCCTCCAAGTTTGAACAGTAGACATTTCTCCCCTTATTGAGTATTTTAAGTATATATACCCTCTATATGATCAGCATACTCTCTTTTCTTTTGGTTTTAAATATCATGATGTTTTTCTCGTTTCTAAAATTTAATGTTATGGACTTACCTATATCATAAACACATTTCTCTTCTTTTTTTCCTCAAGGGGAACATATCTCACTTTCAAAGTGAAGAAAACAAAAGTAGTAATCAACAACAACATACCCAATGAAATCCCACTAGGTGGGATCTGGGAGGGTAGTCTGGGTAGACTGTACGCAGACCTTAGCACTATCTCGAGGAGGTAGAGAGGCTATTTCCAAAAGAAACAAAAGTAGTAATCAAGCATATAAATTATTACATTGAATAATTAAAAAACTGAGTGGAAAAAAAAAGATAGAATTAAATACTTTATTTGTATCAGTAATTTTAATAAATAGCAATCAAAACTAGAAAATTTATTACACGATTGAGGATAAAAGAGGGTGAAAAATTTGTAAGCATAGACTCATTCAAGTAATACAAAAATATAATTATTAAAAATGGAGGTAGATTTTATAACGAATTCGTAAAATATTATCTATTTATTCTTTAAATGAGTTTTAAATGATAACTTACAAAATATTTTTAATGACAACCAAAACTCAATTTCTATATACATTTGGAGGTCTCAAGTTCCAGTGGTTTCGGCTTGGAACTTCCATGTTGGAGGTCTCAAGTTCGAAACCCCTTGCCAACGAAAGCAAGGGGTTTGCCTTCTGGATCGAGCTCGTCGTACCGGACTTGCCTAGTGCGGGTTACCTCTCCTATATGGTTTGCGAGCTATTGCATAGGAGCGGGGTTCTTACCAAAATAGAGAATTTAAGAGAGAAAATGCTTGGTCGAGCTATATAAATAATTTTGAAGACCTAAAAGACAAGATCATCTTTTCGACTGCCAGATAAGTATAGGTTTTGGTAATGAATGTTCTTCATACTGATTTTTCTATAGATACAAAGAGGCTCATGCTACAAGGCACTGGAAGGAGACACAACATTGCTATGCACTTGAATTGGAAACACGGCGTGTCTGGGACTACGCAGGGGATAACTATGTTCACCGTTTAATTCAGTCTAAAACTGATGGGAAGCTGGTTGAGCTCAACCACCATGGTCATCATGATAGTGATGGCTGCTGCAGCTGCGAGTGTGGTACAGATCCTGGATTCAGCGAGACTATTTTAAACAGCAAAGTTGAAGCTGTACGTCTCTCTTAATTTGTATTTTTTTCTTGTGTACACTTTTTCATCTAGTCAAATGCTTAATTTTGGATTGCTTTGGTCATTCTTCTACTTAACTTGGAATCCTCGCTAATCTTCAAATTTTGTTACTGCAGATTGTGAACGAGTACAATGATCTCCTGACTTCCCAACTGGAGGATCAAAAAATGGTTAACCTTTTTATTTTTTAACTATAGTATAAGTTTTCCCTTGTTTATTGATCTGAATGTCACAAATATTTTCGAGTCTGGCTACTCATTTGAATGTAGAGATACTGATTGATTGTTTAGAACAACTACATTCTATTTACTGTATTAATACCTTCTGCTTTTGATAATAGTACTTTGAGTCCTTATTGCAAGAGGCTGAAGAAGAAATTGAAAGGGAAACTAAGGAAGCTGTTGAGAAAGCTCTATGCCAGAATCCAAGGTTGATGAAGTTAAAAGTTCGTTTGGACAAATGCGTTGAAGAGAAGAAATTCCATGATGATGTGAGTACTGTTGAAGTCTATTAATCTTTATTGATCTCTAAGCTGTTACCAGTTTATCACCATTTAGTCCACATTTCCTTTTTACACCATTTGATTTTTGCGGATTTTAAACCTGAATCTTTTGGCTTTGAACCTCTAGATCAATGACAATCTTACGAGAAACAAGGAGATATGGGAAGTCAAGATATTGGAAATTGAGGAAAGGTATTATCTTTCCTTGTTGTCATGTGTCCTCTTCTGAGGCAATGGCAAGAAATATATCTGTCAGAACTCTTTCACCCATCAACCCGCTTTTCTTCAAATGTTTGTTCTTTTATTTTCTACACAACTGCTAGTATTTTCACAATTCCCACATAGGTGGAACTGCAATTTTGTACCGATTGACATCAACTTTCTTTTTGCATGTTGTGCTTCATAATGATTGTTAGAAGGATTCATGCACGGTAACTTCTCTGACTAGCATATGAAGTAGCAACATCACGTCATATATATAATAAGAAATAAACTCCAGGACACACTGGGAGTTTCTCTTTCTTATCAGATAATCATATTCTCTCAAGGTTCCAAATCCCGCATAGGTATATATTGTTATCTTTTAAAAAAATTCACCTCTTGCCATTGAACGAGGTTTCTAATAAATTTTAGAATTGCTTCTTTCAGATATGTATTGGTTTGGGAACTTGTTTTTGTTGCTTTGTGATAACTGCTTCTCAAAGATCTGGTTCTAAGAGAAAAGAATATGCCGCTAGTGCAAAATTCTTGCAAAGTTGATATACTCTATGCATTGTAGTTTCTTATGAGGAAATGCTGGACTCAGCATAAGGCAGAGTTTTTTTTTTTCTTTTTCTTGTGCGTTAGTGTTGTTCATGTAATGAATGATCAAGTACTTCAGACCAACTTCATGTGCATTCATCCAGAACTGCTAAATTACTTCCCAATTTTGTCATGTAATTTCCTATTTTATCTTCTAACATCTCACTTTCAGGGAGAAGAAGGCGCTGAAAATGAAGGATGAGGAGATATCCGAATTGGAGGAACAGGTAAGTTGATATCGCCTATCAATTGGAATCAGTCAACTGGAGTTGCATACTTTAGTTGTTGTCTATGCGTAAATGTGATTGCTCTTATGTTTGAGCTGCAGATTGCGACTTTGATGGAATCCATCGAAACATAGAGTGCATTTAAAGGGATGGCATAGCAAATGATGAAATGAAGGACGAGATAACCTTTAATATAAAAACAATTCCATCGGATTGACAGCCTACCTGGAGTGTAGATGCCTCTGCAAAGGGCAGTGACAAAGAGACCTCGAAGTCGAGTGTCGAGGGAAAGCAGCTCGGGATCTTACACCAGCACTGATCAAAGTGCCAAAGTGAAATAACATTTTCCCTCCACCACAGTACAATATTACAAGTCTGCAGAGTAACCTTGTGTAAATTGTTTTGACAGTGCTTCAAACAACTATAAACTTTATTGCAAACAATAGATGAATCATAATGCTGCAATGTGAAATTTACTTTTAGTGGGAAAGTAGTTGCAATATTGAAGTTCACACGCCAATTAGTTCAAGGATTATAATGGGAATGAACAACGTTCTTACCGCAAATTTTCTCAACTTCTTTTTCCTCGAGAAAAATATCCTCCCCGGAAAACGTGGCAAATCACACAAGGTATCATCGTAATAGGTGACTAAGTACATGTACCATCTTGTTGATGTAACAAATGAAGTGAAAACAACAATTGGCCTTCTACTCAACCATGGTTTCTCAGGTAAAAGAACACAAATAAAGGATCCACCTTGGTGAAATACGCTGCACTTTTCTGCTGAAAGAATGTACATAGAAAAGTTATCTCCACTCCTTATGTGAGGGATAACATAACCAATGATAACAGAAACTAGGAAAACAAGCTCAAGGATCGGTGAAACTATAACTAAAAGCTCTAAAGCAGAGCTATCAGCAAGACTACTTAAAGATTGGCTACCTTCTGAGTAAATTTTATAAAAGAACAATACAAAAAGATATAAATCAATCCACAGGATGCTGCTGCTTGACTTGACTTGGAGAGCCTATTGGTGTTGCAGTTGCTCAACTAAAATTCTATTGATAAAGGGTGACATAGCCGCTAATAATGCTTTGGGACACTCCTCATGCGGCAGATGACCACATCCCGATATCGCAACCAGTCTCTGTACGTTAAATAGACGCACCACAGTTAATAGCCTGAGACTAATAACTTTATGCTTTTATCCTGAAGAAATCTCATAAAATGCAGTTTCGATGAATATACAGAGATTGAAACAACTCACAGAATTTACAAGTTTTGAAGCCATAGCTTGAACAGACTTTAAAGGTACCACTGCATCTTCAGCTCCCCCAATCACCAAAACTGGTAAACTTTCAACTGCTTTTAGCAGTGCTGCTGCCTTTTCTGGGGAGAGGACTGTCTCATATGATTGCTTCCCTATCTCATGGAGTGCTTCATCCCAACCTTCCACACATAATGGTGCCTGATTACATACACAAGCAGAAGGGATTAAGATTGGATTATGATACCTATAAAGAGTGTAAAGATGCCGAGAGAAGGGACCTGTAAGAAAAGCTATTGGTATCTTGTATGCCCAGAAATGGTAAGTACTTCCATCTTGACGATGACAATCTATTACACATAAATAAGGGAATACTGTACTGTTTAGGGGGTGTGATCTTCTAAAACTTTTCCATAATGGTTTCAGTTCATCCATATCAAAAGTTGAACCCTCACAAATATTATTTTTTCTGATCATTTATTGTTAAGTGGAGTTTAGGAAGAAAAAGGAAAGAGGTCTATATTAAAGAGGGCTATGATATCATGCATCCCAAATACACAAAATGAAGATATGAAATTTATAGACAACAGATTTAGATGTTTCTTGTCAATCAAACAAAAAATTAGCTCACTCAACATTTCAAGAATAAGAACACATACCTTGTATAAGCTCAAAACCTCAGTTGTCAACTTTGTTGCGTCATACCATGCTCGTCTATTAACAACTTGAGTAATTTCTGTTCGCAAAAGAGGCCGCACCAAGTGCTTTTTTCCAAGTGAAGTGCGTAATAATACTCTTGCGAAGGCAGGAACCAGTTCTCTTGACAGGCTAACACCCAATAATACAATCCCCTTGATCTTAACCTATTATAGAAGGCAAAAGTAGTAGAATAGTCAAAGCAATGAACAATTCTATAATAGATACCATAGTTTATCAGCAATTGATATTCAAAACTAAGGGTACCAAAGATTTCACATCACTCTTCTTCAACGAGGATATTAAATGGATAAGCATACGCAAAAAAGCGGGCTACTGACATATTTTCTCAAGACTGAATCATAATTTACCAGGTTACCAATTCATCCAATGACAATAACACTCATGCCAACTAAAACATGTTAAAACACACATCCCGACCACTCACATTAACAAAATTTGTGGATGACTGGACTCTTTGTGCAGCCTTTAGTGCAAGTAATCCACCATCATCATGGCCAACAAGTACAACTGAAGTAAAGCCCATCTCTGAACAGAAGGACAGAAGCATGTCAACCTGACAAGTGAAATTTCAACTGTCAAAAAAGAAAAGTCAAGACATATAAAATGAAAATAATAGCCACTATGATCATTACAAGTATCTGTCTGAATGAAGGACAACTATAGCCCAACAATCAGACTCTCTAATACTAACTGAAAAAGGATATGTTCAGATGTCATCTGTTCTCAAAGTTAAAAGAAATTCCCTACGTGCATTGCATATACAAGCATATAGATTACACACATATACATTAACTCCTGGAATTTGAGCCTTCACCACTCTGTTTAACATATGTGCTAAAGTTTACAGACTCGTTCTTCCGGTACTTGCAGCTTAATGGGTAATTCAGTCTTCATCTCCCATCCCCCCACCCCTAACAAAGATCGGTAATTCCGCTGTTATTTATTTTCAACTCATTACTGTCACGTCTCTTGTTTGATTTCAGGCTGACAATGTCCCTTGAAACAAAAAATTGAAAAGTGAGCCATTACCTGAGAATCAATCGTGTAGGGATTGGGCAAATGATTCTCCTCCCAGTCTGTTCGGAAAGGCCTAGATGTCAATCCCCATCCTGGCCTGTCAAAGGCAGTGACTGCACAACCTACCTGCTGAGCTAGTACTCCCATCACATTTCTCCAAGAGAAGACCCCACCACCAAAACCATGTATCAGAACAATTCCAAACTGACCATTACCTTCCAGATCTTGAATAGGACGAGGAGACCCCGAACTATTAACTGGATCGCCATCACCAACTTCATCGAGGTTGAGACTAGGAATTTCTTCAGACAGGATGGGGGAAGTTTGATAACCATCTAATAAAGGTGTGGAGAGACAGTTTGCAGGATATTGACTACTGTAACTCCTCCGAATACAATAATCCACGTTTGATGAAAGATTTAGTGACCTGTTTACAGGGGCTGTGGAGGACAAGGAACGGCAAGGTGATCCAGGCAACCTAAGTTTGTAATGAAGAGTAAGCCCTAAGCAAGAAATAAATAAGCTGTCAACATCAGCAAGCAGTTTGGCAGGGATTTCCCCGTCCTCACGAGCTGATCCTGCAAGTTTCCTCCTCATTTCAATATCACATTTTGATACTTTCCCAGCGGAAGGAGTTGGAGATCGTGGTACTTTATTGTATGCAGAGAAAACAACTTTACAAGGAAGGACCTGTCATTTCCAATAAATCAATTGTTACAAACTGATAAATCCATTAAATTGCTTCTTCGGTCAATGAGTAAATCAATAAACCAACACCAGCGATTATCTTCACATAGTTAACATTTTCTTGGACAAATCACAGGTATTGCACTTAGATAAATAACTTTTAATCAGAACCCATTCAGTTGGAAAAGTTATCTTCTTTCAAAAAAATTGCAAATCAGAACTGTCCAGTCGGTGTCACCAATGATTAAATGTGTCTTCAAGAAAACTAGAAGGGGGAAAACATAACAACTTACAGCTTCGGGGTCAATTCGGTGAAACAAGAGTTTCCTCCTGGCTCGACAGCTTGTTCTATAGGCAACAACAATATGTCCAACAGCAAAGACTATAGATGATAGAAACAACACAGGCATCCCCCATGACTTGTTCAAATGAAGCTTTTGCTTTGAGATTGAAGATGAAGCTTCAGCCTCCAAGTATGAATTGCCAGAAAAAACACTAGCCTTTACGGAAAGAAGAACAATGGATATAATGGAACAAAATGTAGCAGTTCCGAGATATGGTCCATGTGAGAGAGCAGGTCCATCACACATAGAATAAACACCTATCATCAAAAACTAATATGGATTAGTTCTGGAGGCAAAAATAGCCAAGAAACACAACCAATAAAAAGTACTACTTCCCTAAGAAACAATTCCAATTTGAATCATAAAATCAAGACATTTTGAACTAATACACAAAATCGAATTTTATTAAATCTCCATAAAAGAAGAAGGGAAAGTCTAGGCGAAAATGATTTAACCTTAGAGTTGACTTCTTAAGATTGTCACTCAACTAATTGTTAGTATCTCAAAAACTCAGCTTTCTTCTTGGTTCCAACTTTTTCTCAACAAAGAATGCGACTATCTGACATAAAAACTATTAGTTGAGTGACGACTATGCGAGAAATTGACTCTTTTAACTTTCAGCAATATATTTCAGTATGTTGCAATTGGAGCTCCTAAATCGATTTACCAACCTAAAATACACATCAACTCAAAGGATACTGACATACCTAAAATTTCATCCCAAAGTGGAAAAACTACAAAAGAACTAGAAAAAAATTACTAAAACGAGAAGGAGCATACTGAACTCGAATGAATGGTCAGAATTATGTAAAATGCGCAGTAACTAGAAAACAATTGAAAGGGAATTTGTAAATAAGCACGTACAGGAGATGATAAGAGATCTCAGGATCGAAATGAGAGGAATATCCATCAACGAAGTTTTGAAGTCATATCTGTGCAAATGCTCTTTAAAACTGTAACACCTTACGCACGTAAAACTAGAAATCAACACACTCGGTAGCAGAACATCCCCTATTGCCACCATCACCGGCGCCGATAACATCAACAGCGACACCAACATCACCACCATGAAATATATAGTCCTCAAACATCTCCTTACCTTCTCCAACCCTCCTTTCCCCATGGAAGCCATTCGTAACTCCAAATCAAACAATGCAAATTACAAAAAAAAACAGTTTTCCTCCTGCCTTAACAACTCATTTCGTACAATTCAGGTACATTTTGGTGAGTAGTAATAGATCGCAGACGGAATGAAACCGAAGGATACGGCGACTCAACGGACATATGTCGCCGGCGAATAAAAACGGTAACTATGGATTCTTATAGTCTCAGTATAAGACGTTTTGGTGCTTAGGGTTTCAGTTGTTGAAAGCTTAACGCGAGGAAATGCAGAATATAACTGTTTTACTTAGCTATAACGAGCAGAAATATTTAAACAGAGAGAGAGGCGGTCGCCGGAGTTTTTGTTTTCACTTTTTTCTAATTTATTTGTGTGTCTTTCCAGTTGTATTTCTCCTATATATTTTTTCACTTTACCACCTTTTATTTTATGGAAATTAAATAACGAGTCTGCTTTGAATTTTAACTTTTTTTAATTTCTTTTTGGTCCGACTTTGTTTGTATCGATTATTTTTCTTTTCAATGATCATGACAAAAGATTAGTAGAAAATCGAGTTATTTTTAACCCTTTCTAGTTTCTGGTATTAATATTGTTTTATCTTTTTAATATCTTACTATTATATACTTCCTCCATTCAATATTAAGTTAATTTTTCGAGTGTTTCACACCCTTTAACAAAAGTAGATTAAAATATAAATTGAAACTAGTTTTTTATTTTTACCCTTATTAATTATTGTCAAATTTATGATTAAAAATTTAAAATAACTAAATATTAATTAATCACTAATTTTAATACTAACTAATGAAGGGTAAAATTGGAAGAACACTTTAAAAGTAGTCTTGAAAACTGAACAATTAAGTTAATTTGAAAAATTAAAAATGCCTCAAAAATTAACTTAATATGAAATGGAGGGAATATTATTTTTATAGCTTTATTATTCAATCATTTTTTTATTGTTGCTTGTGTTTACCGATTAGTATTGCTTCTTCTTTTTTCGTCGTTCATTTGATTGAGCGTTCGCAAATAATCTATTTACCTTCTTAACGTAAAAATAAGATTTGTACATGTAGAATTACAATAGAATAACATTCTTGTACAATTTGTATTGTTAATTGTTTTAAGTGGAATAGATAAGTCTAATTATATGACACATTTGATAGAATTTAATAATTTTGATGTAAATTTTATATTTATTTCTAAAAACATATACTATGAAAGTAAATAAGTTGACACCAGGTTTGGAAAAAAAAATCCAAGAAAAATAAATAAATCAAAGTTGAAAGTGCTGGAATTGGTTAACGATGGCCCATTTACCTGCCTGGCAGCTTTTTCTTTCAATTGAATGAGTTGCCATTATCTTTTCTGAATTTCAAAAACAGTTCTTCTTTCCCCTTCACGTCCTCCTTATTTAAAAACAAACTCCCTTCTTTCCCCACAACTTTTCAATGATTAGCAATTTAGTACTATACTTTGTAAGACAAAAGTTAAAAATTCATTAAAAAAATGAAAGGTTTGAAAGACCAGATAGTTTTATAAATCTTTGGTGACGATGATATTTGGGTATACGTATAAATTTTCTGAATTTTAAAGATTTGTTTATAATTATTTAATCTATAATGTGAGAGACAAAATAATATTAGTACCCCCTTTGTCTCATTTTATGTGAAGTAATTTAATTCGGCACGAAGTTTAAGAAAGAAATGAAGATTTTTAAAAAATTTAGTCCAAAATGAATAATTGAAATTTGTATGGCTGCATTGTGTCATTCTTTTTGGATGAACTAAAAAGAAAAATAAGTCATATAAATTGAGACAAAGGGAGTAGTTTTTTTATTTAAATTAAAAACAGAAAATAGTATAAGGTGGTTTAATGTATAAAAGGACAAAAGAGTAGAAGCAATAAAATCCTTCCCTTACAACGAAATTCAGCTGGTAAAGAGCAATCATCTTGTTAGGTGACGAATTTAATAATCAAAATATTGAGATAAACTACTTTTTTAATACTATGTTTAGTGATTTTTGTCTTTTATAAGTTTGAATAACGGCTTAGTTAGATGCTTTAATATGTTTGGAAGACACTAATTATTGTTTAAGAACGATTAGTACAAGAATGTTTGTTAGTGCTTATCATTTGCCAGGCTTGCATGGATATATAAATCACAGAGAGCAAGAAGAGAGAAGATGGAGTACTAATAAAAAACAATTATCCATATCTAGCTAATCACGTGAGACAAATTCAGAATTTAAAGTTTAAAGTTAATATACAATATTTTGACAAATAAAATTTACAAATATTTAATAGATTTCTTAATACATATACAAAATTTAAATGCTTAATTATAATTCATCCCAACCCACTTATTATACCGTGGATTCACCCCTATTTCTAGTGTTTGTACCAAATCATAGTAATTTATAGTGATAAAAGACATTAATCAATCATAATTAATAAGTAACAAATTATGCATTCATTGTGAAGGTATAATTACTCACTAGTTATGAAATCAATTTTTTCAACTTTAATTTTCTCACAGTTATCTTCTCAAATATTTTAATTTCTAATTATGTTTACTTATTATCAAACTTAATTCTTTTATATAGTTTTTCGATATGTAAAATTTCTTTAAAAGCTTAAAAAAAATGTATGGTCGAGTTTAAACTAAAATTTAGTATTGTGTTTTGACCGTCAAATTATATATACTACTACTAAGTATTGTGTTGTCATGATGTGACGAAACACGTGAATAACAATTGTTTACAAGTGAGTAGTATTAGGCGGCAAATGAGTTGAATTTCAAACGTACCACCACTGTAAGAAAGATGCTTTTCTTTTATTTTCTAATCGGTGCTAGATATTCAGTCCAATTGTATTCGAATTCACATCTAATAAAATCATTTTTAAAACCTGTGATTTTTTTAAATTATTATTCTAAGTGGTTCGAACTCAAAAAATTTACCATTCCACGATGGTTTATATAGTAACGAGAGACCGTTAGTTTGGCAGAAGATAGTGGGCGGTCGGGACCAGAAATATGTATAAACAACTACTCCATCCATCTCATTTTATATGAGATAGTTTAATTCGATACGAAGTTTGAGAAAAAAAGAAAAATTTTAAAAATTTGTGATCTAAAAATAAATGATAGAAATTTATATAACTATAAATCATTTCATTAATAATAAAAAAAATATTTTAAAATTAAATTATTACTTAATATAAAAATATTTTTTTTAAAAAAAAATAGACTAATAAAGAAAATAAGTAACATAACAGAGAGAGAAAGTATTATTTTCTGTGAGTCATCGTGTCTCACCTGTCTCTGCCACATTTCAATTTGTCCCGTATTAACACCAAACTTGTTTTATTATTTCAGCCCACAACGTAACGGCCATATCACCTAACTTTAACTTTGCCTTGTTCTCTCTTTTTACCTATTTCTGTTTCCTACGACATTTTAGGAAGAATAGAAACGGCTCGTACATATTCTTAAGAAATATAATATAATATTATTCACTTTAAATCTAGTTTATTTATTTATTTCAAAATATCTCATACTATTAAGAATATACAAAGACTATACTTTATGTGTAGTTTGTTTTTTTATATCAACTAGCAATAGAGTTTCGCATAACTCATTATTTCGTAGACTTATTTAGAGATGATTTTTGTGCCGTATTATTTGTATCAATCGAGTATTTATGGTCATTAAAATATATTATGTGTACCTCCAAAACTATAAATAAGATAGTAAATCAGTCGGTAGACGAGTAAAGTTATTGTTGCCTGCATCATCACTGATCACTCTTTCATATCGCTATATCCATTCATATGAATTATTGATTCTGATATTAATTGTTAGACTGAAATAACTCAAAAATACTCTTACTTAATTGATGTAATAACTTCTCCTACTTAGTGTCAAATCCACACGTACACTGTTTTTCCCAATATTCATAAAATTGTTCAAACAACGTCTCTTTCTTTGTAAAGACAAACAATGAGTTTTACATTATCTTAGATTTCCTTCATTCTAGTAATTTGAATCTTTTTTGTCCCAAAATCTTTGCTTTGTGTACTCTTTAAATTACAAATGTTTCTTTCCCTATAACAATTCAAATAAATATAAACAATTAGTAATTACTTACTCCCTCCGTCCCATTTTATGTGGCAACATTTCCTTTTTGGTCAGTCCCAAAAAGAATGTCACATTTCCTTATTTGGTAAGTATTTAAATGTACAATTCCTCTTTTACCCTTGTTGGTCCCACTTAATCTTGAAAAAAGTACTATAATACATTTATTAGGAAAGAGAAAAATGAGTCTATTTTTTTTAAGGACAATTTGGTAAACATTTCAAAGTCTTTATCTATTTCTTAAACTCCGTGCCCGGTCAAATGTTGCCACATAAAATGGGACGGAGGAAGTATTATTTTAGACTTGACTTCTATTTTAGTTCGAATCATGTATTTATATTTAATAATTTACTGAACATACATAAATAATATTAAAAACAATTAATTATATTTTCTAAAATTCAAAACTTATAAATTTAAAATTCTAACTTGTCGTCAATTGCCACTTGTATAGAGGAGATAAATATTGGAGACAGATAAGGATTTAGCTGGGACCAAATGCCAGCTGATAAAATCCATTAATTGGAGAATTTGATAGCTAGGCCCTCTTTAGTCTTTGTATTGCTTCACAAAAGTGAGACCACCAACTCCACAGTGACTCTTTTCTGTTTGTTCCAATGAGAAATATTAGTCAAATCTATTTTAAGTATTTATTTATCTACAACCTAATTATATATATGTTAGTGAAATCTTAGTAGCTCAATTGACTTTCTGAACTCGCACTTTGTTAGCAACGATTCAATTCTTCACACTGTAATCTCTTTTCTATTCCCCTACCCACACTTTTTAAAAACATGCCCATGAGAAAAGCACATGATAATTCTATAACTTTTGCAATTAAGAGGTGATTCATTTTGAGGGTGTTTGGATTGACTTAAAAGTTGGTCAAATCTACTTTAAGTCAATTTTTTATTTTTGAAAGTATTTGACAAATATAAAAATAACTTAAAATAAGTTAGGAAGTGTTCGGCTGTTCGTCAAGGTAAAAAATAACTTTAAAGAAATCAATAATCAAAAGTAGGTATCCTCGTACTTTTTATTTTTTGACTTAAAAGTCATTTTAATTTGACTTTTTACTTTTGACTTAAAACTACTTTTTAAAGCCAATCCAAACGGACTCAAAAAATCGCTCAAATATATCCTACCTTTATACAAATGACCATATATATATTCTTTTCTACCGATGAAAGTAAATTTGTTTTTTATTAAATGAATTTCATATAAGGATATATTTGATTCTTCTTGGACTTAGTATGCCACCAACCACATAATAATAACAAAAAAAAAAAAAAAAAGGAAGAAGTTAATTCTGTCAGTAATCATGAATTTTAGAGTTCGAAATCTAAATAAGTCACAAAAAGATAAAAGTGATCAAAATAAATCACTATTCTAGTAAGTAATTAAAATAGGTTTAGTGAAAGAAAAAAATTCGTTTTATGCAATATTCGAAACATTTTCCGTTAGTCTCATAATGTGTATATTTTAATGTATAACAGAACTATTTTTTACACTTTATAAAGTGAAATTTTTTCTTACACTTTATCAAGTGGAAGAAAAAAATATGCTTTACAAAGAGGAATATTTTTCAAGTATTGTTATAGGAGAACATTGTTGACTAGTCTTAGGCTCCTTCCTAATATAGATTTCAAGTATTGTTAACTTAATTTGATCTATGTAGTCATTTTGAACCCTCAAAAAGTCGGTCAACAATTCGTCATTATAGATAATTCACTCTCCAAAATTTACTTGTCCTTGTGATAAAAATGAAGTGGGGTATTTTTCGACTATAATCAAATTATAATCAGTACTATTTATACCCGTTCTTTTACAAATTGATGAAAGAAATTTATGACATCGGACATTAATTTAATATTTTGCACTGTATTTGGGATGACACTTATAATAAACATTATCCCAATAAATCGAAACCCTAATTTTTGGTATAGAAGACATCTTTTTGTGATTGAAATGAAGAAAAATAGAAGACTAAAGATGTTGAATGAAAATGTTTGAACGTCCTTAAATAGAGCTTGGAGGAGTTTTCAAAATAAATAAATAAAAAATACTAATTTTTTCCGTTTTTATGATATGTCAAATCAATATAATTGTATGACAAACACTGCAAAAGCTTCATAAAGAGATATAATTTAATGCAAAACGTAAAAAATATTCCTCTTTATAAAACATAATTTTTTCTTTCACTTTACAAAGGATAAGAAAAACTTCTACTTTACAAAGTGTAAGAAAAACTTTCATTTTACAAAGTGTAAAAAATAGTTTCGTTATATATTAAAATATACACGTTATGAGATTAACGAAAAACGTTTGAAATATTGCATAAAATGGAATTTTTTCTTACACTAAGCTTATTTTAGTTACTTACTAAAATAGTGACTTATTTTGATCACTTTTATTTTTTTGTGACTTATTTAGGTTCCGAACTCTGAATTTTACTAGTTGACTTTTAAAGTGATTAAATATTCTGAAGTTTGTTTCATTGCTTGGCATATGCTGAGGCGTGAGAGTTTTGTTCAGTGTTCTGTTTCTTTCAAATTTTAAACTTTAGCTCTGATTTTTGAACTTTTTCCTAACCGTTTCTTCTTGATTGTTTCTAGGGAACATTATTCCTCTTCTTAATTTCTTTCCTTCACCTTTTTATCGTCTTCAGATTAATAAAAATTAGTAATACTTACTCTTGTCTGTTTTTACTTATTCGATAATGACTTGATATATCTCTTAAAAAAATACTCTATTTGTCCCTAATTACTTGTCAACTTTTGAATTGGCACACCTATTAAAAAAAAAAATTATTGGCATAGTGAGTTTACCATGTTACCCCTATTATTATGAAGTTGATGAATTAAAATTTAAGATTTTCAAAAAGTTCTACCTTTTTCAAAATAATTAATTGAGGGTATAATAAGAATTTTTTTTTTTGTCATTTCTTGATTTGTCAAAATAGACAAGTAATTAGGGACAACTATAAAAGAAAAAGTGGACAAGTAATTAGGGACAACTATAAAAGAAAAAGTGGACAAGTAATTAGGGACAACTATAAAAGGAAAAGTGGACAAGTAATTAGGGACAGAGAGAGTACTTAATAAAATGATAATTTTATAATATCAACAATTGAATACTCCGACCCTATTTACTTGTCCATATTTCCTCTTTTAGTTGTCCCTATTTACTTGTCCATTTTGACAAATCAAGAAAGGACAAGTTTTTTTTTTCTATTATACCCTCATTTAAACTTCTTGAAAATTTCTAAGTTTTAATTCATCCTTTTTGAAACCATAATTAATAAGGGTAAAATTGTAACTTCACTATGCTAATTATTGTTATCTTAATATGTGTGTCATTTCTAAAGTGGACAACTAAAAAGGGACGGAGGGAGTATGTAATAAATTCAATGCTCTGAGAAATGACTGTAGTTAATAAGATAGAGAAAATTATATCTTGATTTTCTAAATTAGATAAATAGACATTTACTTTTTAGTATAATGTACAAATAAAAAAGTGGACGGAGGGAGTGGTTAGTAAAAATATTTGTCGCAATTTATTTAATCTAGATGAAATTAATTATTTTAATCTCATTTTACCTATAATATTTATTAAATATTCTTAAAACAAGATTAGCTTAGTCTTGTTCTAAAAATAAAGTGTGATTTAAAAGAGAAAGGTGCTTGGGATTAAGTACAAAGGTGGACCCACATTTATTAGTGAGTGCACGTGCACCCGTTAGCTACCCGTTAGAAAAAAATTTATGTGTATACATGTATTATCTATCTTAATAAATTGACAAAAACTAGAATATAATTAACTAGAGCTGTCAAAAAGGGCCGGCCCTAGCCTCGCGGGCCAACGAATTTGAAGGCCTGGGGAAGGCCGACCCTTCATTTGGTAGGGCCTGAGAATGCTCAATTCAACCCGACCCTAGAAAGGTTGAGGGCTGGGGCTGGCTAGCCCTTTTTTTTTCTTTTCAAACTTATAATTCTATAACATCAAGAAAATGAGAAGATTTTCAAATCAAATATAGCAAATAATGGTGTTGTTTCAATATCACTAGCAAAAATTTAGTGTAATTAGCATGTATCTCGCATACCAGATACACGAGTGAGATAAGAGAGTGACAAGCAAGATGGGAGGGAGGCGAGGGCGCGAGATTTGTATATGTATCTTAGATACATGTGAATCTACTTGGATAAAGTGTATGTAGAACAAATTAACCTAATTTTGAGTCCATATATTTCGAGATACATGTATCTGGGTACGAAGATTCATAATATTACAACATAGCGTGTATTCAAATAATTAAATTATATACTAGTGAGATTATTGTAAATTACTCTTAAATAAAAAGTTTTGTCCCATGGACCGACCTCGGCCCAGCCCCAATCAAGCCTCAAGGGCCAAGGGCTTATATGGGTCGGGCTTATAAGCCCTAGTTTTAAATGGGTTTGAAATTTTTTATCTCAACTCTACTCTAATAACGGGTAGGGTTGGACCGCCCCCATGGGCTAAGCTCATTTTGATGGCTCTATAATTAACAATGCATCATGACTCATAAGGAGCATAAGAGGGTTCTTGTGCCACTTGTACCGAGGCAAAGGAACCACCCGCGAGACCAAGATTCAAATCCAACTACAATGCTATTTCATTATTTTTATTTTAAATTTAGTTTAGAAATTATAATTTGTGCACTCAAAGACTTCAAATTTTGAATTGAATAGTAATAACATTAATTAAATTCTCCATTCGGCGGTTTATAATATAACGGCTATCAATTGTATAGGAGACCTAGTCATTAAAATTCAAATATGAGATTGTTAATGACAATAATATATTGAGTTAATTTATCAAAACCATGCTTTTAAAATGATGATATTATTAAGTAATAAAGCAATGTAAATTCAATGAGTCCTACCTACCACGCATGACACCTTCTTTTCATAATTTTTTGTTGTCTCGAAGATAAAAAGTACTTACTATATATACTCCACTTTAATAGACTGTTAATAAAATTAGGTGGTAAATATGCTAAGGCTATCTTTTTATAAATAAAAAATAATTTTGGTCAAAAAAACAGAGTAACCTGCCGAAAGTTCATACACTTTAGTTATTATTTTTAAATTTTTTCTCAGATCATTTCTTTCGATTATTATACTTCTCGAAATGAATAATATTGGAAGAAAAAATGAATCATACAATGTTCGAATTCAAATTTAGTCAATTAATGTATAAATAAAAAAACAATGGAGACAAAGTGACGAATAAATTAGAATTAATGAAACATTAATTTTGTAATTATAATGGAAAAATGCATAAGTACCCCTTATTTATGCCTGAAATCTCAGAGACACACTTATACTATACTAAGGTCCATTACCCCACAAACTTATTTTAGAAATAATTTTCTATCCTTTTTCGGTCTATGTGGCACTATCTTCTGAGTCCAACGCGTGTTGACAATTTTTTCAAACTATTTGATTGATAGTGTCACGTAGGCCGAAAAGAGATAAAAAAATTATTTATAAAATAAGTTTGGAAGGGTAATAGGACCTTAGTATATTATAAGTGTGTTTCTGGTATTTCGAACATAGATTGGGAGATATTTATGTATTTTCCCTATTATAATATATAAAAGTGTTAAATCAATAGGCGATACGTGGATAGTATCTATTTTCGATAATGCATTGGATGTGTTTAGTGTATATCTTTAATCGGCATTGACAAAAGCTGGCCAATATTTGAAAACAAGAAAAGGAGAGCCAAAAGAAATTGTTATAATTATAAATACTCGTTTATTTATTTATTGTAATAGAAATAGATAATTAGTTTTAATTTTTTAGTTTCCAAATATCACATTTTATAAAGATTTATCTATAAATAAATATTGAAATGATTTGATTGTATATCTTCAGAACTTTATGAAGATCAAATCTTTTACACTAACGTGCATAACATAAACTCAACTACGTTATTTTTAGTGAAAATTCTAATTTTTCGATTGTTTCTGCTTTTCTTCTTCTCGTGAGTGAAAATATCCTCTTCGGGATTTCACTGCCGTTTTCATTTCCAAATTTGTCACTGCACCTTTAACTATCCTTCTCAATATTTCTCTCAAAAGAATGGAAATGAAAACCAATAATTTTGATTCCTTGCAGATGTATGTAATGTCCTTTTTTCTTCTTTTTTTTGGAACTGCTTTATTAAGTTAATTTTTTTTATTAATAATTAAAAAATATTAATTAGGGGAAAATGACAATGAAACCTATAATACTAATTTCAAATATGTTTGGATGTAAAATGAGAATGATTGAATTTCACTAGAGTATTATTTTTGTAGATTAAACATTAATTTAAAATAGACTAGCTAGATCCAGCGAGCAATGTTCATTATCGACTAACCTGTTTGGGTAATTTGCTGCTAATTATGATTAGTAGGATAATTCAAAATTTACCAAGACTAATTTCACCTACTTATCTAGTGTTTCTCCTTTTTAGACAACTACCTAGTGTTAGTCACGTAAATCACTGTTTTTAATTTGTCCCAACTTCACATTCAACTCAATAGTTAATTTTTGTATTGTATTTAAAGTTTAACGTTTTTCATATAACGTTTTACTGGATAGGAAAAACTTTAGACCTCTTCGAGTTACTATTGCTCTTCTTTTATCAGACATTTGTTTCTGAATTTTTAAAATGGCAAAGTCTATAGTCTGAAGTTTTAACTGCAAAATATCCGAGGTTGAAACTTGAGATCTCGGGTTTAAATACTTTCTAAATTTCGACTATATTTGAAGCCATGTTATAAATAGTGATTCCAAGAACGAAGTAGAGACTGGATTTTTCCAAGAACGAAGTAAAGCCATCTTTTGGGCCTATTTTGTACAAGAGGCCAACTTCTTTTGGGCCTTATCGTTGTAGTTAGCGCTATAACCAAAACAGGTCATTAGAAGGAATGCCTTATTTATAAAGTGGACTTAAATTTTTGCCCTTCAACATTTTAAGTAACAAAAGATAAAACCACCTCTAATAATTTAAAAAAGAAATCACAAGGCAAAAAGAATCGCGAGGTTATGCCCATAAGGCATAAGTTCAATTTTAGAACAATATACGTTAAGAAATTCAAACTTAAAGTTCAGTTTTAGAACAACATATCTTAAGAAATTCAATTAATGTTTTATAAGTTAATAACATATGGTTTTTTTTTTTTATTTGCCTTGGGGCATAAGTTTAAAATGAACTTCTTAAGACAAAACTTGTGGCATAAGTTCAGTTTTAAAATATTATGTTTTAACAGGTTTAAATTTTGAACTTATGCCTTAGACATAACTTATGACTTGGAGCATAAGTTCATCAATATGAACTTGTGCCTAGTGATTTGTGTTTTATATTAAGGGTATAGGTCTACTTGCAAATTAGATAGCATTGAACTTATACCCTGGGCTACGACTGGCCACTGGGCATTGGACCGGGTTGTATTGGTACCATTTCGGTACCATTGCGATACGGAAGTATTTGAGACGGAATGGGATACAGTGAATCGGTATTCGAAACGGAACGGTATACCGGTATATCGGTATCGGTTTATCCCGGGTTCCGTTCCGGTCCGGTCCTGGTAAATTATTTCTAATTAATTAAAAATAGGCCTACAGCAAACACGCGTGGCATTGTTTTATTTTTTTAAATTTGTGTCATTTGTTTTTTACTTTTATTAGCATTTCTTTTTTGTTTATTTAATTTTTTAAAATTACAAACTTAAGTTATTTAAATTACAAGTTATAAGTATAACTTATAACATTCAAAAGACTCAAATCATAAAATCTTAAGCTCAAAAACTTATAAGAAAAACTTTATTAAATTTAACTTGCGAACTTATATAAGTAAAAATATATTTTAAAAAAATCTTTAAAATAAACTTAAGTAAAATTACATTATAAATTTCAAAACTATTAAACTTAAAAAAATATAAAAACATTCATATTTTCGTAATTCAAAATAACACAAAAAAAATTATTATGTTTTGGGCTAAAAAAGTTCTACAAATGTTTGCACAGGGAAATTAAGTCATAGAGGTAGTTCTTCTTAAAAAACATGTAATCAAATTAACAAAGCCTAGACCATGTTGGGCCACACTTATATGAGCCCAACTTGGATGAAATTTGATACAATTCTTTGCTTCAACGAAACATGTACTTTCTATTTTAAAACACAAAACATGAAAATAGCGTCTTATTTTTACACCTTAGTTTTAGTACAATTTGAAGGGGAAATTTTGAAATAATGATAAAAATCATCATCGTGTGATTTCCAACTCACGAATTGAATTATGGGTTCTGCCATTCACATTATTCAAGATAAATTCCTTATATCATATTCTTTTAGGTGAGATCCTTCTTTGAATCCTACGTAAATACAGAATGCTTTGTGCATCGAACTGTCTTTTTTCACGCTTAAATATATTTAAATAGAATACGGGGCCACTTTCATTATATTCTTCTTACCTACTTTTCTTATGTAAAAAAAGCATGTTAATGTTCTAACTGCACAATTTAGAAAAGAGATATTGACTTGTTGGATATGCATTTACATTAGATTACCATCTTCTTTGGACGGACGCGTATTCTTTTGTTTTGTTTGTTATTTGTATGGAAATTATAAATGTTTATCTAAGATAGCTCATACTTCACATCATATAATTATAACGATTTATACTCCTTAGTCCTCACCCACCAATGTTTTCCATAATTTCTTATTAGAATTGAGTTCCAGATTCCATTGCACGTTTGGTAGAGTTCAAATTGTTTAATTTCCCACATAATAATTGTGTCGCATGAAAAAACAAAGGGGAACATATAATTATATGAGAAAATAAATAAATAAATATAATTCTTTATGATTTAATTATATATAATTCCATTGCACAAAATCTCCACTCTTATCTCAACATCCTACACCCAAAAAAGGTAAAATGACCCAAGTTTCAGAAAACTCCGACATGTATAATCTCAAAAATGTAATTAAAACAAGATTATATTATGCGTTGTTTGTTGGTGGATTAAGAAACAATAAACTTGAAGAAAAAGGAAAATAATCATAAAATGTACTAAAATTATAGAATTAGTTATTCCATATAATAAGTGAAATATATTTTTTTTATCGCATTTCACTGACCAAACTATCCATTAGTATACGTGAGCCACCTTCTTGTAGTTGTCACGATTACTAAAAAAAAAATTAATCTAAAATATTTATACATAATTATATTTTGGAAGAGGATTTGCCTCTTCACCTACTCCCTTCACCAATCTCTCAAGTGGGGGCCACAAATTCAATAGTACTTATTATGAAAAAATTTATAATGAATGAGGGATAGATATGATGTGGCAGACGCAAGTTGTATAAGACTCTTCTTAAAATTTGCCAAGTGGATTATTTAGTCCCATTTTCAGAAAAATGGATCAAATTCATTTCTCTCTCTTCCTTTTTAACCCTTTCTCTTTGATTGAAATCTTCAATTTTTCAACATCTCCTCTTCTTCTTCTTCTT
>JAJOOS010010544.1:0-28226 GCA_029582725.1 Solanum chiquidenum
AATAAGTTATCAAAAAATAAATCAACGCTTCTCTGCTTTGGGCGTGCCTTTTATCTCATAACTAAAAACTTTCTTTATCTCTTTTCTCAATCAAACACTATTTTTTCCCTCTTGAACAAGTAAGTTTTCATTAATACTTTCAAGTTTTTTTATATTAATATTTTTCTTGTATTGACGTGTGTCAAGAACACTAGTTGCAATAATATTTTTGGTGTATTGTTGTTTATCAAGGTTTTTGAATGAAAATATAGTACTTCAAATCATGATTATTAAAAACAACGACTATGTATAAATATTTGAGGTCTCTTATTAGTATTTAATTGTCTTAGGCCAATAATTTTATTGAGACTCTTTGATTATCAAACTCGCTTGTGATATAACACTAATATACTAATATATTATTGTTGTTGAACTATGTACATTGTTGAGTTATTTTATTAAAATTTTGTTTTAAGCCATTAATTTTATTGAAATTTTCTATGATCAAACCCTCCATGATATTATACTAGACATATTATTATTGTAGAACTATATAATTTAGGTCTTTTATTAGTATTTTATTTTATGCCACTAATTTTATTGAAACTCTTTAATCTTCAAACTTTGTATGATCAAATTTGCTTGTGAGATTACTCTGTATATATTATTATTGTTGAACTATGTATACACTTGAGATCTCTTGTTTTAGGCCACAATTAACATTCAAAAATATTCATTATTTTCTTGTATATAATTTTGACATTAGTACTGTAGTAACTTGTCTTTCTAATTTTTATGTTTTTAGTAAAATCATTATAGAACTTTGTCTGATATTTTTAAATTTAAGATTAAACAATTAAATTTAATATAGTAGTAATATTTTTGAGAACTAAAATCACGATATTATATTGCAACAAATGGCTAACATTTTTTTAACTTAAAAAGAACTTTTTTCAAGTTATATATTTATATTGTTGAACTATGTATATTCTCTTATTAAAATTTTATTTTAGCCAACTAATTTTATTGAGACTCTTTGATCATCAAACCTACTTGTAAAATTACATTAGATATATTATTATCGTATTTTAATATTCTAATACATGTGAATCAGAGAGTTGGAGAAAAAGGAGATACTTTAACATACTACAACTAGATTAGTTTTTACTTCTATATTCTAAATATGAATATTTTTTCTTCATTTTTTTTTATCTTTAATCATCTTGATTGTGTTTGTTTAGTTATTCTATGTTGTTTGTTTAGTTATTTTATGTTGCATATGTAGACACGTAATTTTTGACTGAACCTAAAATTTTACACCATTTTTAGAGCTTAAACTTTTATCTTATTTTATTAAGTTTATTTTAAAAGGTTTGAAAACAACAAAAATATAATCACTTTTTAAGGTAAATTTTATTTTTAATTATTTTAAAAAAGAAATGGAAAATTACAAAAAATAAATATTTTCTTTTAATTTAAATTTAATAAATAAACTAGTGTTTCTTAATTATATTTTTCAATTAGCTATTTAACATTTCTTATATTTATATTAATATAAAATAATTAGTTAATGTTTTTAATAATATATTTTATATTTATATATACCTACCCATTACCCCTATTCTCCTCTACCTCCACTACCCGCTCACATATACTACCCCACCTCCCACACACACTACCTCAACTTCACTCACCCTCACGCCCACAACACCCCTATACATATTCACACTTACATCCAACACACAAAAAAAAAATGAGCAAAAAGAAAAGCAACACACACACAAAACGGACAAAAAAAGAAGAAAAAAAAGTCACTCTATTTTTATATTATTTTTTCTTCCATAATTCACCAACACATTTGTATTTTTCTTCCTTCTTCATTACTACTTTCATATAAATACAACACATATACCATTACATACAATCTGCACAAGATTCGTGAGTGTTTTAATCGAGCTTCGATTAAGGTTTTGTGGTACTCATTTTCTTTATTTGAGGTATAACATTGGCTTAAATTTATAATTTATTTATGGAGTTGATGTAACTATATGATAAGTTTTCTTTTATTTTTTTATTTTATTCATAATTTGATTGAAATGAAGAATGAATCAAGTGTTATATTTTTTGTTTAATGAATGAATGTAGCTTTAATCTATGGTTATTTTCTCTTTATTTATTTTTATTTGTTAAGTTGTGACCTCTTAAAAATGAAAGGTTATGACATTGTTCTTGTCTTCATTTAGATAATATTGGTAAAGTAGGAATTGTTAGGCTAAAAATAAGTAAAAAAGTTATTGTTGTTTTATTTTATCAATAAAAAAATGAGATTTATTTTTAACAAATCGGTATAGTTTTGTTGTATGAGAACGTGTATGCTTAGTTTTGACATCAACTTTAAGAATAATAAAAAAAATAAAAGATATGGAAATGATCCAAAATTTTATTCTAGAAGTTTAGATTTATTTAGTTCATTTAATTTTTCTTTATAAGGAATAAATATTTCTTTAACATTAGACGAAGATTTAGGCACATTAAAAAATATTTGTCTTCATTAAAAATGTGGTTACACATCTTTCTTGAGATTTTAAGATAAACTTAAGGATGCGGCGACACACCTTATTTAAAAATATAATTAACTTTCATTAATTTAAAATAGAGACTTATAGAAAAAAAAACTATTAAGCGTGATGCAAAGAAGGCATTTATGTTTCTAAATGTCAAGACCAAGAATGTGGTTACGTATCTAGGTTGAGACCAAATAAAACTTCAACAACAAAAATATGAGCGAAATTGTAGCCTATAAACATATATCCAAAAAATAATCACAATTTAAGTATAAGTCAATAAAAGTGACCGTGCTAGAACCACGAGACTCGAGGGATGCCTAATACCTTCCCGTCGGTCAACAAAATTTCTTACCTGAATTTCTGGTTCGCAGATCAAAATAAAGAGTCATTTCTTTTTGGTTAGAGATTAAAAAGAAAAGGTGACTTGGAATACCATAACTCAATTTCAAGTGGCGACTCTGAAAAAATAAAATAATTTCTAATAAATACCGTCACTTTAATTGGAAAAATCCGCCTCCGTGTGCGAAAAGGGGTGTGACATCTCTGGCGACTCTGGTGGGGATTAACCAGAATTCGAGCTTTGTCTATTGACTTTTACTTGATTGTATTATATTATTTCATTGGATATATTGTTTTGATGACCTAATGTGCTACTTGCTGCTTATTTATCGTTTTGATATTGTTGAATTGTATATAATTGTCTTCTCGCGCACTATCTGAGTCTCTAAAAATAGGGTAGTAGGGAATGCATTTATGCATCCCACTTTCTTTTAAGATAAAGCTGGAGTGTCTGAGCACCCAGTGAAGGATTTTATTCACACATGTTAGGCAGGGTTGGACCAGCAATGAAGTCGGAATAACGCTGCCATCGATAAGTTGCCCCTCCCTGATTGAGTTGTCCACTCGGGTAAACCAGTCTAGATACCTATCTCTTTCAGGTTCGAACCTAGTTAAACATGATATACAGACATGGTTATCTCTAGTAGGCTCCGCTTATTTGCAACATTTGCATTTTACTTAGTAGACTTGAACAAGAATTGAGTCTGTCTATGACATGTATCCCTCTCTTACTTGTACACTTAGATCATTTTATGTGCTACATGCAAATACATTTACTTAGAAAATCTCTATAAGTTGACTCATTTTAGTGTGACTAGTGAAGAAAAATGATTTTTACAAAAAAAAAAAAAACATAAAAATATTTCTTCTTTTAGAAGATATTATACATTTCTAGAAAATGAAATGAATTTTTTTTCACTACTTAATCAAAATTACAATAAAATAAAATAAAATTCTTTTTGTATAGTTAAAAAAAAATTGAAATATTTTATTGTCATAGTACTTTAAAATTGCATTTTGTCAGAATACAATTTTTAATATGTCAAAGTTATTTTTTTTTGTCCATTATCTTTGGATTTAAACTCAAAATAATCCTATTTCTTTTTAGTGGAGCATTAACAGTCCCGATTTTTTAATAAAGTGGTGCATTTTTAGTCTCCATCCTAACTACTGTTAGTTTTTTAACAGACCAGTGGGTTATGCACGTGACCTGAATTTAAATCTGATAATTAATTGGGTTTTCTTCATTTCTTTCTTATATTTGTTCATTTAATCCAATTTCTTTACCTGAGAAACTTTTTTACTGTTCTTCGGTCCCTTTTACTTTCTATTTCTAGTTTTTGTTGGATTCTGGCAATTTTAAGGAAAATAAGAATTGCATAGACTATATTTTGGTTCATTAGTTTTCCTCGCTAAATAAACGAAAGTAAAGGAAAGAAGGGTAACCAAGAGCCTACTTATTCTATAAAGTTTCATACTTTTTCGAGAGAGAAAATATATTTTCAATTCACCTAGATTGATTTTAGATTTTAGTTTTCAATTGTATTAGCACCTTCTGAATGAATAGACATACTAGAAGGGCACAAAGATAACATGATTTTAGAGGTAAAGAGATATCAAAATATCAAAAAATAAAGAGCAATAGCTGCAACACAACACTAAGAAGTTCAGCATAGTAGCAACACCAGAATAAAACAGAACTATAACATCATTTTAAAGTTCAAAACACTTGAAAATGCATAAAAATAACTCAAAAAGTACAGTATATTGGCAACACCGCAACACCTACGGATTTAGAACAATACAACACTTGAGAACAACAACACTTGAAAATGAAACATAGGAACACCACATGAGAATGCAATATAGTTGCAGCATCATATCCACCAACAATCTGATAGCAATATAGTAGCACAAAAAAGGAGATATCAACACCTGAAAAATGCATAGATAAGCACTTGGATAAGGCCAAACTACCAATAACATTGAACACATATTAGCACTCAAAAATAAGCTAAATTACCAGTGACTCATTTTAACTTTGTGTTTGTTGAGAGTATATCCAACCAGAATCTATATCAACTACTTCTTCTTGTCCAACTGTGCTTTCTTGTTCAGCTCCTTCTTGTCTAGTTTTTTCTTTTCCCGCTTCTTCATGTCCTCTTCTAACCTGAATCATAAATTCACATATAAATTGTGTTAGTTTAAGATTATCCAATAAGAAACCAATTCTGATATAGTTAAGATATAGTAGTACATGTAGTTTTTGACGAACTGAAGTAGTCTCTTGTGACACAACATTATATTTGCAAGTTTTTTTGTTATGATCAGGCTTGTTGCATGTACTGCAGTCTAGAGATTGTTGCTTTCTTTTCATCTTTGTTCGACTTGCTCCAACTTCATCGACTTCCTTTTTTCTCACCTTTTGTTTTCTTCCTCTCTTTTTATTTTCTACGATTGTTGGAGGCAATGGAGGAACTTTAGTTGATTTAGCCCACATTTGTGGCCCATTTATCGGAAGAATTGCATGCTCATAGATTCTTCTATATGTTTCGACTTTGTAACAATCATCCACATAGTCAAGAATGTTATCCTTCTTCGCCCGAATTGCTGCAATAACATGCTTGCAAGGAATTTCCATGATACTCCATTTTCTACAACTACATATTCTGTTCTCCAAATCAACAGCCCAACTATCATGAATAGTAGCTCCTATAATCTCATAATTCCATTGATTAGATTTTCTAGGAATATACTTACTCGTTGTAGTCTGATTTTTGTGCAAAATATCCTTAATCTTTGGGCAAACATCATTCGAACTCCATTTATGCGCTTTCTCCCTATTAGCTAACATTCTAGACATGAGAAGATATTGCAATTTCTCCAAAAGTGTCATAATAGGCTTGTCTCTAGCATCAAGGATCATGCTATTAAACACTTCACAAATGTTATTTAATAAAATATCACACTTGGCATCTGAAGAGAAATGAGATCTTGACCATTGGCTAGGTTCTTTGTCATTGAGCCAATCGGTATCATTTGGATCTAACTCTCTTATACGTACCATGCAAGCATCAAATTCTTTTACGGTGGTAGCCTTTGCAGCAGCCCAAAATGCATTTTTTAATGTGAATCCACCAAAACCAGCTCTCTTAAAATTGTTATGAAGATGTCTCGCACAAAATCTATGACTGACATATGGTAAAACCTCATTAAAAGCTTCAATAAGACCTTTTTGTTTGTCGGACATAAAGGTCCAACCAGTCTCATCTACATCTAAATCAGCTGCCAAATAGTTCAAAAACCAAGCCCACGACTCTTTACTTTCTTTCTCAACAATTGCATAGGCAATGGGAAATATATTATTATTACCATCAATTCCTACAGCAGTTAACAGTTGAGTCCCATACATTGGACCCTTCAACCAACAACCATCCACGCCTATTATTTTTCTGCATCCAACCTTGAAAGCTAGCTTACAAGCAGCAAAACATATGTATATCCTTTGAAATCGGTATGGCTTGTTCGGTATCTCATTCTCAGTGAACTTTATATGAATTGTACTACCTGGATTTGTCTTATCAATTTCAATACAATAATCCCACATCACTTTGTATTGATCCTTGATATCATCATCAATCAATGCAATAGCTAACATCTTAGCTCTTTTGGCTTGAGATAAAGTTACATGAGCTCGTAGATCTACACTTACTCTATCTCTAAAATCAACTAAGCTCCAAGCCCTGTTTGATTTAATTTTTGTGAGGTATTTTCTTGCAATGAATGATGATGTTATTTTTCTATTATCATAATGCCTCTCCTTGCAATTATGTGTAGGAATGTACTTCCTAATCTGGAAAGACGTATCCCTTTGCATTTTACATGCTGTGATTTCCCATTTGCACTCTGAATGTATACAAACGGCCTTCATTCTTTCTTTGTCATTTTTGAGCCACTGGATATACTTTCCATTCTTAATCTCATGAGTAACTACTGCACTTTTAAAATCTTTCTTGCTTTCAAAAACACATTCTAGAGCTAAAATTGGATTGTCTCCGTCTGTTTGTGGATTGAATGTAGGAAAGTTCAAGATCTCATTTTCAGAATCACTATGCAAATTTTTTGTGTCTGTAGAATCAACACAATCAGACTCTCCTTCTGGAGCTGTCATCTTTATCTGTGCTTCGATACTAAGGATCTCCCATTCATCCAATATGTATTGTGCAGTCTTTTCATGTTTATCAACAAGTAAACCATCAGTTAACTCAACTTTCGAGTCGCTAAAATCATTTGCCAATGGATTTTCCTGAACAAGTTGTTGTCTGTTATTATCTGCAGCATTTGAGCTATGTATAGAAGTCATATCTTCTATATTGAAATATGAATCCAAGTGTTCGAAGTAAATTTCGATCATGTTGTCATTTGGGATGTTTTTGCGAACTGCATGGGCTTCATTATCTGTAGTCACCAACCTCCATCTATTACCAGATCTTCCACATATATGCCAAAAAGTTATTGAATTCTTTAAGTATCCACAAATCTCTGCCATCTTCTTAAACTCATCAAGGTCCAATTTGTTTGCATTAACATAATCAATATAGTCTATGTTGCCCTCAACATAATGCTTTTCTGGAGTACGTTTCATAACTCCTCCGTGGTGTATTTTGATACTGAAAAATGATGTATCTGCCATCATTTTTAAAATAGCAAAAAATACATTCTAATCAACACAAATAATACATACATATACAACATGATATTAATATTAAAGCAAATAACAAAAAATATAAATTTCAGGGGCGTTGATTAAGTCATAAAACTTCTAAAATATTAACAAAGTTACAAAGCGACATCTTTATATATATATATATATATATTCATAAACGTGCTTCTTGTGTTAATTTATTTTTATTTTTGCGATAGTGGGATTTGATTAAAAGAATTAAAAATAAAATCGTACTTACCATAAATTAGAGGTGATTCTCTGTCATCCTTGCTCCTTAAAAACATTATAACTTCCAACTTTGATTATATTATTGAAGAAAGTATAATGCAGGTTTCAGATTTTAGAGTTATTTGGAGATTAGAGATAAAAAGGGGAAAAGCTAAGAAAGAAAACAAATGTTTCAAAAGGAGAAAGCCCAAACGGCATTGCAATAGCAAGAGTCTTTAATTTTGGAGGGAAACATATGAGAAGCACGTGGATAACCCACTGGTCTGTTAAAAAACTAACGGTGGTTAGGATGGAGATTAAAAATGCATCACTTTATTAAAGAATCGGGACTATTAATGCTCCACTAAAAAGAAATAGAACTATTTTTAGTCTAAACTCAAAGATAATGGACTATTTTAAGCCTTTCCTCCATTTCTAGAAAATGAAATGAAAGCTTTTTCACTACTTAATCAAAATTACAATAAAATAAAATAAAATTCTTTTTGTACAGTTAAAAAAAAAAATTGAAATATTTTATTGTCATAGTACTTTAAAAATTGCATTTTGTCAGAATACAATTTTTAATATGTCAAAGTTATTTTTTTTTGTCCAATCTGGACGAACTACGCACACCTGATTCTCACCTCAATGAGATACGTAGGCAACCCCCTCTTTGGGTTCGGTGATCTTTATTCAAATATATATTTATTTTTTTCAAATTTTTTTTTTTTAAAAAAACAAGAAGCTTTAATCTTTATCAAAAATAATTTTTTATTAATTTGCTTTTAATAATTCAATAATAAAAAAAAAAGCTTAATCATTTAATTTTAGAAAAATTATGCAAAGATCTTAGTCATGTTCGAAAGCGTGTTACGTACGTAATCTCAAACGGATTTGATCAATGCATTATTAAATCATTTAAAAAAAACTTATAACTGAAGAAGGTTTAACCCTAACAAGCATTATTATCCATGCATAGTTAAATTAAGGTGGTTGGTTTGTGGTTAAGCTGGCATCCCATCCCTACAATACAAGGTCAAAAGGAAAAAAGAAAATGACTCACAAAGACAGAAATGAGTCGGACAATGGTGAGATTCAGAACCAAATGATGTCACAAGAAACAGTGTCAGCCGAACAGGTAAAGATACTAAGACAACAAATGCTGGAGATGTACGAAGCTTGGATGAGTGGACATGCTCCACCGTCTTCAATCCGTGACTATCTAAATACAAATATGCCACCCCCTATCCAAGTATCGATAAGTGATCCAATTTATCCACCTGGATTCGGTCCCTATGCTAACGCATCCAACGTAGCTGGAACTTCTATGGTGCACCCTTTGAGTACGCCTATGACAAGTAATCCACTATTCATTCCAACTGCACCATTTAATGTCGTTCAACAACCTATAATGGAGCCAAAATCCATCAACGATCCTCCACCCAAAGTTCAATATGATCGAGATTATACTCCTGAATTGACTTTTAAAATTTCAGGTTCTTACCCTCACACTCATCAGTATAATTCCCATGTTGAAACTGAAATAGCTGTTAAGAACGAGGAACATGAAAAAATGGCTAGAAAAATGAAGACTTTGGAACAGAGTGTAAGAGATATGCAAGGATTGGGAGGCCACAAAAGTGTCTCGTTCAATAATTGTGCATGTTTCCCCACGTTCATCTGCCCATCGGTTTTAAAACTCCAAAGTTCGAGAAATATGATGAACATAGATATCCTGTAACTCGTTTAAAGAGATATTGTAATCAACTGAGAGGGGCTGAAAGCAAAGAAGAATTGCTCATGGCTTATTTTGGGGAAAGTTTGATAGGAATTGCCTCAGAATGGTTCATAGATCAAGATACTTCTAACTGGCATACATGGGATGATTTGGCTCGATGTTTTGTTCAATAATTTTAATATAACATTGACATAGTTCCAGATCGTACTTCACTTGTCAACATGAGGAAGAAGACCATCGAAAATTTTCGTGAATATGCTATTAGGTGGAGGGAGCAAGCTGCTAGGGTTAAGCGGTCAATGAAAGAGTCTGAAATGATCGTTGTTTTCCTTCAAGCGCAAGAACCAGACTACTTTTATTATTTACTTTCCGTTGTTGGAAAAACATTCGCTGAAGTTATTAAGATTGGTGAAATGGTGGAAAATGACATCAAGTCTGGAAAAATTGTAAGTCAAGCTGCCTTGAAAGCTACAACACAGGTGATTAAAAATGGATCAAGAAATCTTGGGGGAAAGAAAATGAAGGAGGATGTAGCAAATATTGTGTCAGGCACACAAAAAGGTCCAAAGGGTCCAGTTTATCAATATGCACCACCTCAATTCCATCATTATCTTCCCATGCAAGACACACAATACTCTATTGTCTCACCTCAATATGCAGTCTATGGTGCGCAACCATATGCACATCCACCAAACTATCCTCAATGGAGAGAGCTAACAAATCAAAATGTTCGTCCTTCTTCTCAAAAAATTTGAGCACATTATAATTCCCGTCCAAGACAGGGATTTGAGGGAGGTCAAATACCTATGAACAATTTCACACCAATTGGAGAGTCTTACACAAGTGTATTTGAAAAATTGAAACATTTGAATATGATAGAGCCAATTCCTCAAAATTATGTGGATCCATATGCAAAAGGTTTCAATCCTACAATACGGTGTGCATACCATTCTGATGATCCAGGGCACAGTACTGAAGATTGTCAAAATTTAAGAAGAAATGTGGAAGAGATGATTCAAACAAAGATGATTGTGGTTCAAAATGATAACCCCCAAAATGTTACTAAGAATCCTTTACCGGCGCATAATGATGTACACTTCATCGAGATGATATGTGATGACAAAGAATATGACAATTCTCTCAGTTCTCAGGAAAAGACAATTGAAATTGTTGGAGCTTTCATGAAGGCTAGCGTGCAAAGTAGTGGATGAGAAGTCAGGCTTGGTGATTAGGATACACTCTTCTTTTATCTCAAAAAGAGTGTATGATAGTTTATTTTGTCATCATTTCTGCTATACAATTCTTTTTATTTTTATTTTAGTAAGTCAGACCTTTCTATCATTTCTCTTATGTGTTTGTTTGTTGAGTCTTGTCGTAGTTTGAGTTATTATAGAGTTGTAATAAAAAAATTAGTTTGTTGTCTTGTCATCAAGTCTTTTTATTTTAATATAATCTTTATTATGTGTCAAAGTGACCCGTTCTATTTGGCTTTCCACATATACATCTCTTTTCAATTCAATTTTTGTGACATGATATGCAAGAGGATTTGGTAAGATCTTAAGATTATATCTAGTCATGGAATGAATACACCATAGAAGTCAAAGAGGAAATACATTCGAGGAAATGAATAAAGGACTTAAACACCTTGATATGTCCTTTAGTTTCAGAAATGGTTAAAAGAATAAATTTCATTTAAATTGACGTATGTCATTTGTTGAGAAGGTGTTACTCAAATGGAGATTTCAAACTGACAAATATGGAACAAAAATGATAAACATATCCATCAAGGCATACGTTGCAAAGAGATAATATATGATTTCATATCTTAAAGGACATGCTTGTATTTGATATTTTTAATAATTGATATGACGAAGGCATTTCATTCTACTATCAAAACACCGTGTAATCCTTTTCTACCCCTTTTGAGCCTTAATTTTAATTTCTTTCTTACCCCCTTTTTGGAATCAAAATACAGTAAAAAAAAAAAAGAGTCAGAAATTCAAAAAAAAAAAGGAAAAAAAGTCACAAAAAAAAAGAATCAAGAAAAAAAGTGAAAAGAGATTTGAAAAAAATCAATAACAACAAAAGAACAAACTGCATGAACTACGGTCAACCTGATTCTTGCTTTGACAAGATACGTAGACATCCTTATTTTAAGGTTCGGTCCAACCAAGAAAAGAAATCTAAAAGGTCCTCATCATAAAAACTGGGGCAAAAATAATAATAATAATAATAGTAATTATTATTATTATTATTTTTATTTTTATTTTTATGCAAAATAGAGTCGATTCCAAAAGTTGTAAGTTTTAACCCTGTTACTGCATTATCTTTGAGCCTTCATGCCAATATTGTTTGCCTAGATATTTGTCTACTTTATATCTTCTCGCTACTTTTTTTTTTAAATTCCGTCTGTGTTTAATATATATATTATGTCATCACCTAGTTTTGCATGCTTAATTAATTAAATAAATAAAGTGAGCTTGATTGTTTAATGTTAGTTATCACCTAGCAAACATGTTTAATAAATAACCAAATAAATGAAGTGACCTTATTTGCTACTTGTAACCCCCACATAAAATGCATGAGATATGGTCGGGACCCACATTTGTGGACCTCGAGGGATGCCTAACACCTTCCCCTCGAGGTAACTTGAACCCTTACCCTGATCTCTGGTTCGTTGACCTTAGTTAGATTTAGCTAGGTTAGATAGGTGCCCTAACGCACCTTAATTTGTTAGGTGACGACTCTTCAAACACACCAAAAGCTCCAAAAGAGTTGTTAGGTCGAAGGTCCATTTTTCGCGAGAAAAACGGGGTGCGATAGTAACCACGCACGATGAGAAAGTATGAACAAAGAGAAGTTTCCTAATAGTCTTTATAACCTCTCAGAGATAAGTACAGACGTCTCCGTACCGATCCTTGAGACTCTACGTAGACTTGGTTTGTATACACGTGAGACCTATGAATTTGGGGCTCTGATACCATTTTGTCACGATCCAAAAATGGATGTGATGACACTCGTCGTATCCCACCAAGACAAGTCAGCCTAAAACTCAATCATTTCGATAAAGTGCGAAAATAAAACAAAAGTCCAATAACAATTACTATTACGAAAATAAGTCAACTTAATTCAATCTCCAAAACCTGGTTGTCACATGCACAAACCTCTAATGTAAATACTAGAATTGAAATAAAATACGCAAGTCTCAAATGACGTTGTCTTTCAAGTAAAAACAAAATTATAAAGAGAAGTAAGAAGGTTCGCTGAGATGACAAACAACTACCTCTCAAATCTCCACAGAAAGCCTCAAAAACGAAGAGAATGGTAGGTATCACGTACTCAATAGGCAAACCTCTAAACACAAACTAAGGGAACAGAATACGGGTACTCCTTACACCCTATCCGAACCTCCACAACTACAACCTGCATAAAACTAACCCAACCTAACAGTTCACAGTTTACAAAGCACACATCTCAACAACAACACTCTAACATATTACATATTCTCAATAACAACTTAATATTCATCAATCACAAGTTTCACAGAAAGGCACTTACAAGATCAGCAACACACAAGATCAAGTTCATCAATGATAAAAATGTGCAATGCAATGAAATGCAATGTCAAGTATAGTGATGCATGTCTGACCTAATGATACACACCCACTGTCTCTCAGTTTTGGACCCATGGGGGACATATCTGTCCGTGCATCCATCGTGGCGCGCGATACGACCATCGATAATAGTAACCATCACGGTGCGTGATACGACCCTCGATAATAGTAACCATCGCGGCGCGTGATACGTCCCTCGAAATGGTACATCCTCTTATCACATAACACTTATCACAACCATTTCTCAGAACCAATGCAAATGACATGTTCACACAAATAATGAAGAAATGACCATTTTTAATATCGATGTACAATTCACAACAATACAACCATAATACAACATCAACAATTAAACAGTAAGCCTTCAAATCATTCTCAAACATCACACACCATCAATTTATCACATTACCTTTTTATTACCCTTTTTCCATCATTAGAATTATTCTACATGGACAAGTCAATCCCTCCACCAATTTCCATTACTCCCAAACACACATTACAAGGAAATACACGAATTTCACACACTTAACAAGAGTTTAGAAATCCACTTGCCTCAAATAACTGAACAATCACTCCGAGACTTGAGCCTTCCTTTTTCGTTGGGCTTCCAAATCAATGCAATCTATTCAAGTACATATCCACAATAAGATTTCGAAACTAACAACACTCACATTATTATGTGTTTAGCCTTGGCCTAAAAATTCGCTAGACTTTATAATCAAGTTCATAACTCTTGATGCCAATTAACATTTCACTATCATAGTTTTCCAAGTTTCAAGTCTAGGATTAAATTCCAATCATTTCCTTTCCAATATCATAATTCGAATGATATTCACATAGTACCATACATATAATATTTAATTACACATACCAACCTATCAAAACTTGAATTATAATATAATAATCAAAATATAAAATTTAAACCGAATTGCTTTAGGAACAATAACTTTTTCCTTTGACACCCTTTTATTCCAACCAATGATTGGCTCTTCATTCCTATTAATTTCCAAAACAAACTCACAACCCATTTTAACAAACATACAACAATTCACCTCAATATCCCATCCAACTCTTAATGAATTGAAAATATTACCCAGCAGATAAACATGTCTTATATCCTAGTACTGTTCATCCGCCAACCATGATAATTTAATCAATACCCTCTAGTCCATAAATATACGTAAATAATATATGCATATATCTGTACCAGAATGGAAAGAAAATTAACCAGAATGGAAAGAAAATTAGCTTCGCATGTATGGATTGAAAACGCATATATATGTAAAAACTCCTAACGTCTTAATCCTAGTAACCCTCTAAAATGATACTATATTGATTTCAATGGAAATCATTGCCAATCATCACATCTTAATAACCAACAAATTTGGTAACAATTAATAATAATAACCATAGTGCTAGCACTGTACCAATCCAACATTATTATAATGTAATATGCCAGAAATTATCCTTATTTTTATATAATGTAATTAACGTATGCCTACCAAGAATTGAAGATGGCCGAAACGTGTATCTGCAACTCTTTTTCCTCTTTGATCGATGTCGCGGCTAGGTTAGGTTATTCCTCTTCCTTTTTATTCTGTGTTTTCTGACTCCTCTTTATTTCTAAATTAATTGTTTATTAAAACTGATAAAATTCACTAACTTATTTTTAATACATGGCCCTAATGGTATAGGGTCTTAAATAAATGATCACTTTAGCCCACTAACTATCGATTAATTCAATCATCTACAATTACCCAACAATCAATTAACTCAAGTTAAACGAATTGTTCAAAATTTCCAAAAATGACCTTCCGGGTCATGACAATTAATAAGGAGGAAAAATTTAATCATGGTCATGCACAACTCAGAAATGTTATGGAACGTGCTTATGGAGTTCTTAAAGCAAGATTTCCTATATTGGATAAGATGCCTCCATATTCTATTGATATTCAGAGAGATGTTGTTATTGCATGTTTTGCAGTTCATAATTTTATCAGGAAGGAGCATATAAATGATGACCTTTTTAATCAATGCGATTCACCTCAATTAATATTTGACGAGGAAGAAGGAGAACACGAAGAAGTGTTGGATGAAACAAATGGACCTGGTTGGACAACTGTAGACTCACATATAATGAGTAATATGTGTGAGGAACTTGCACTTCAACTAATGCAAAGAAGAGGAAATACTTGAGAGTTTTATATTTCCATCATTTGACACGTTTTATAATATTTGAACATTAGAATTTGATCATACTATTTTATAAGTAATTATTAAATTATCTTATATCTGATCAATTGAATCGAAAAAAGATTTGATTAGTTGAATAATTCTTTTTTTATGAAGAGATTTTATGTTGAATTCTTAAAAATATCCATTATACAATAAATTTTACTTGCATATCATATATTTAAAATAAAAAAATCAAATGTAAACATTTAAAACTTTTTTTTGATCAAAAGTAATGTTTTGTTTGAAATGAAAATTTTATAATATTTTAATAATATATTGTTCAATTTCACATGCACATTCAGATATTGAAAACAAACAATATTAATTATTTAGTTTTCATATTTAGAGACCACATCTTAATATTCAGATGTGTATTCAGATCAAAACACCTAGATCTTAATGCAAATCTTAATATTCAGATGTGTATTCAGATTCAAACCTCTTAATCTTAATGGAAACAAATGAGGCCTTAGTGAGCTAGCTTGAGTAATTAGCTAAAGATAATCAAAATAATTATTTATCAAGAATTTACACTTTTCGTGTTAACTTTTATTTAACATCTTAAATAATTACAAATTTAATATCATCTGTGCGAGTCTAAACTAATAAATAATGTAATAATTTTTATTTATGTTAATAAATGGAAAATAGCTATTAAGTCAGAACAAAACTAGAAAATATGTTATAAATTATAGTATTAAAAAAATGAAGGAAACAACTTTTTTTTTTTAAGATGAGGAAGTGTTTTTTAATTATAAATTGTGTATACTACATAACTAAAATCTGAATAAATAACGACACACTAAAATATAAAAATCGAAGTAACATAAGTTTAAACACAACATTCTATATATTAAAGTAAAAAAAGAAGAAAACTCAACTTCTTATGATGTATAGCATAAAAAAATAAATTCATTCAAAATTATACTAGTAAAACATAATTAAAATACAGTAGAAAAAACCAAAGAAGGGCGATGCGGGGTGGGAAAGAATATTTTGATGTAATTATGAAATAAGAAAGAAGCTAATTCAACTACTTATGATGTATAACATAAATATTTAAATTCATTCAAATCAAATTAGCAAAAAATAAATAAATTACAGTTTAAAAAATAAAAGAACAAAGAAATGAGATGAGAAAGAATATTTTTTTGAACTAATTTATAATATAACGAAGTAGTTAGATAATATAAACATTATTTCCATAAATTTCAAATAAAATAAATGTAAGCAATATAATAGAAATTTAAAAATAAAAATTTCATGAGTAAACAAAATAAATATATCTAATTTATATTATTAAGAAGAGCATTTGATAATTACATCAACCCAAATGATCAGCAAAAAGTATTAATACTAAAAAATAAAATAATTTTAAACAATAAACAATATAATAAATAATTCATAAAAATTATTAATAATCCATGATTCATTGTTGCTATTCATATAGAAATGGTTATGGGGTGGTAAGGGATGTAGGGGAGTACAATTTTTTTTAGTAACTTCGAGATTATTTGTAGTTGCTATAATCTTTGTCATAGCCTCTATCCTTTGAGTGAGCACTCTGCGGTGATCACTAGGTAAAACCCTCCACTGTGTAATAGCCAGGGGAGTACATTTCATTGAGGAACATTGCGATAATTGCATTTTGTAAGGTAGTATTATTTAACATGTTTGAACAAGGTATCACAATCTAAAATGATTAAAATAATATTTAATATTATCCGGCGCATTGCGCAGATACGTATACTAGAGTATATATATATTTACCGTGGTGAAGTTAATGAAATAAGAGATCATATTTTGAAATAACAATATATTGTATTATGTTAAAATAATTTTTATTATCCTCTATCCAACTCCTGATATCGTAAAAAAAAACTTTTGAAGTATTTTTTGTGCCTTTATTATTACATTTGCTTATTATAATTTTCTAAACATTAATTAAATATTTATAAAATTTATGAATAAGAAACATGAAAAAGTTATGAATAATATTTAAAAGTAGAAGTTACAAGTAAGATGAAGAGACATGAGTTATGCTTGTCTTTCTTGTGTGATATCATACCTCATTAAATGATTGTTTTTCCTTGTCTCTGCGATTTTATTAGATATTAATTGCATTCATAATTATGCATTAATTTTATTTGTAAAAATAATAAATAAATATGAAAATAAGGGACAAAAATACAAAAAATGCACAAAAAAAATGAAATAATTGATAACTACATAAAAATTATAAATACATTTTTTTAAAAAAAGAACAATGATGAAAACAGATTGTTACATACAAAAAAAAAGACATCATAGAGTTAATATTTAATTTTTAATTTTTTTTTTGCAAGCATGATAAAAATGAAGCTCATAATCATCATAATTGTTTGTTGTTGTTGAAATGATATATATACATATATATATGATAGGTGGTAACACCTACGTGTCAGCACCACAAAAATCATAAATAATTTTTACATTAAAAAAAAGAAAAAGTTTGACATTAAAGAAAAAAGAAAATTACATTAAAAAAAAGAGAAAAAAAGATTGAAATTAAATAAAAATAAATTAAAATCAAATGTGTAATTAAACAACACAAAAGTAAGATAGGTGAGAAATAAGAGATGTGAAGAGAATAAAGAAAGCCTAATTGAATAAACAATCAACCAAGGAAGAAGAGAAACTTGAATTCGAAAAGAAACAACTCAAATTGAAAACCACAAATGAACAATCTCAAGTGAACTCAAGGTTAAGAAGTCCTAAATCAACAATGAGAATTCACTCATCACTTATCTAGATTAAGCTATACTAATGACTTTTTAAAAAATAGTTTTTACGTCAAAAATAAAAAGTCAAACTGAAATGACTTTTAAGTCGAAAAATAAAAAGTAGGGGGAGACCTACTTTTGGTTTCTGACTTATTTTAAGTCATTTTTTACCGTGCCAAACACTTCATAATTTATTTTAAGTCATTTTAACTTATTTTAAGTTATTTTTTATATTTGCCAAACATTTCCAGAAGTAAAAAGCTGACTTAAAAGTATGTTTGGCCAACTTTTAAGCCACTCCAAACGGGCTCAAGCTAGACTAACCTAAAGAGATTCCACACTTAAAACTACACTCTTGAAAAAGTTTGTTCATTTAACATTCATAATCCATATAGTCTAAGTCTTCCAAAATAAAAGAAACTATTATTTATACTAATAAAATAAAGAAGACACATTATTTACAATTTTATCCTTAATGAGATAAATACCTTGTTTGGTTGCATTCTTTTGTAAATTCTTAAAATTATGAGATGATCAATACACAAATGACCTCTTTCTTCTTTTTCGTATTTTTGATGGACTTTCTACACATTGTATGTCTTTACTTTGTGTCCATCAAGCTCCTTTGAAACTTTTACGCGATCCATACCATCCATGTCGTTATCATTTTTTAATAACTTTTTATTATGTCTTCAAGTTAGACTCACCCTTCTCAATTTTTTTCCCTTCATAATCATGATTTCATAAAAAAATATAGGATGAAAAAATCTTCCATGCTAAAAATATCATATTGATGAAATTTCCCTTAATGGGAGATTCTTCGTTACTTCTTGTCTTCATTGGCGGATTCATCGTATTATTGGACAAATTCAAAACTTTCTTATCCGAAATTGAAATTAAAAGGCAATTTTAGCCTTTTAATGATTAGAGTATGAAAACAACAAAACAAGTTACAGAGATTTTAATCCATTTTCCTAAAATAATAAAAACAAAGAACTAAAAGGCACCCAAGAAGTTTTTTCAGCTTCATTATTTTTTCCAGTAGAAAACTAGTATTCCCTGCTAAATAGGGAAGCACCATAAAAATAGTTATGGAAGGAAGGATGACCCATCATAGCAACCATACCGCTATTATTAACAGCACTAGCTGTATTTATACTTCAAAATCTCTGTTTCCGATCTCTCCCACTGCCAAGTCCCCGCTGAACAGACCGTCAATCAGCGTCAAGAGGCCTTCCTTCACGTTACTTTCTCGCTTGCCGTCTGAATTCGGGGGCAGTCCCTTGGTGAGGATGGAAGACCCGTTCACTGCTTCGTTGTCGTCATCGACTACTGTCAGTCCAAGGAAGAACTTGACGACATCCAATGACTTGCGCCATGTGGAATCCATGGCCCACTTGCCTTCCGGAGCCGGCAGGATAACCAGATTGAATTCTCTTATCTTAGGCAAGGCACTTGCTTCCGAGGAGGATGATCTGGTCTATCCCAGCGAAGATTTCTCTAGCCAGGCTCATGTTTCTTCTCCTCATAAGGTTCCTTCCATACCTCATCATCTTTTCTTCAATCTATCTATCTAATACTTGCTTCCAATTAGACCTTATCATGGAAAATTTTGACCCTTCAATCTTCTGTTTAGTATTTGGAGATGTATCAATGGTCGGTCCACGATCCCTCAGGATTCTGGTCTGACATTGCATCAGAATTTTACTGGAGAGAGAAATGGGGCCAGCAGGTTTACCATGAGAATTTTGATGTTCGAAAGGGGAAAATCAAGATCGAGGTCAGTGACCTATCCATTTTATCTCTCAAAAACTTGTTACCAACTTTTGTTTTTCTTAGTGTCCGCCATTGTTTCTTAACAGTGGTTCAAGGGTGGAATGACAAATATCTGCTACAACTGCTTGGATAGAAACATCGAGTCTGGAAAGGGTGACAAAACAGCAATTTACTGGGAAGGAAATGAACCTGGTCTTGATAGTTCTATGACGTACAATCAACTCTTGGCTAGAGTTTGCCAGGTTTTCTTTTGCATTCTTTGTGCTGTTCCACATACAATCTTATATATTTTTATTTTTCCTCTTATAAAACAATGTGCAAAAATATAGTAGAAGTTTCTAATATTGTTTTTTACCAGCTAGCAAATTATTTGAAAGATGTTGGAGTTCACAAGGGTGATGCAGTTGTCATCTACTTACCCATGCTTATGGAGCTACCAATTGCAATGCTTGCTTGTGCTCGTATTGGTGCCATTCACTCGGTAATAGTTAGTCTAATTTATATTCTCTTTTGTTTCAAATTGAATGTTCGCTCCCCTTTTTGAGTTAAATCTTCATCATCTTTGGACTTGTTTTTTCATTTAAATTTGGATTCTTTTTAAAGCTTTCTTCTTAGCGTTGCATTCCAATGCCTATATTTGTCTTTAAAAACACACATAAGTTATCGTCCAATTTCACTCCATAAAATTGTCAAATTGATTCTTACTAAGTGAACAATGACCTTTAATTTGAGCAAACAACATTTCATATCTTCCTCCTTTGTAATCACTAGATACATGGGGTAGGAAACATCATAATCCAGCTTGTTTATACTTCAGGTTGTGTTTGCTGGTTTCTCAGCTGAATCTCTTGCTCAAAGGATCACAGATTGCAGACCGAAGGTTGTCATAACATGCAATGCTGTTAGGAGGGGGTCCAAGATTATTTATCTCAAAGAAATTGTTGATAGTGCCCTTCTAGAATCTGCTCAGAAGGGCATCGTTACAGGTGAGAAGATAATCAAATCTCTATTCGATTCATTTAATTTTCTCAATATTTTTATAGTGCAATTTGTAGCAAACACTTATTATAATTTCATGAGCCAAATATTGAACGCTTGTCAAACCCATCATTATATGTTCATTGTCATTATCTTTTGTTGACAACTTCAATTTTCGTGGCTGTCAATTGGGATTCGCGTGTGTTGATTATTTTAATCACTAACGAATTAACTAGAATATGCTTTCTTACTGGGATAAGCCATATCTTTCCAAAAATTTATTTCACAAATGAACAAAGTGGACTTTCATGGTGCAGGAAGTAATTTGCACCAGGCGAATATCTTGTAAATTGGTTAGCAACTCACTTGTCTATTCGTAAATCAAATTGTCGTACCAAAAAGTGGGATGTTTCCTACTAGCACTTACGTGGGTTTTGTGGATGTAAAGAAATAGGAGAGCTTTTGATGGGTAAAGAATGACTATGCACATTTGAGGAATAACCTTTCATTCCTAATTTCTTTTTGGTGCATCCATTAAATTCCAATGTGTACAGAAGATTGGGTGTTGCTTGTGGAGATTCATATTATGTTGTAGATTCTCTATTTTTTATATACTACTCGTATAGAGGACATCTGAGCTGATGTTCTTTTGGAAGCAGTTTCTTTACCTCTACGAGGTAGTGGTAAGGTATGTGTACATTCTACCCTCCCCAGACCTCACTTGTGGCCTGTGTGATTTCACTGGGTATGTTTTTGTTACTTGTATAGTGGAAATTTTCAAATTAACAATAAAATTATCTACCTCATTACAAATAAGTATCATAGTTTTTCATACAGTGGTGAAGTTTTAGGACAGTGGCGTCTTAGTAGATTATTGATCGGATGTCAAGCGATGCATTGTGATTTCCATTTCCTGATTAAACGGGCAAATTAATCCATGTAAAAAATCATGTTACCAAATTCAAAAAAATTAATCCATGTAAAAAATCATTTCACAAAGTGGAGGGTTTAAGAGAAAAAGATAGGATCTTGGACTGTCCAACTGGATCAGTCTGATTGTCATACTTGTACAGGGCATATATTGTTTATAATTTACTATTTGTGCTTTACACCATCAGCAAAAGGGAGATGTGTAGACTTTACATTCACAACATAAGTCTAGGGAGTAACGAGATTTCAGCCTAATTGAACTAATGTTGATTGGTTGGACAACATTTACTCTTCAAGTTGAAGACCAATTAGAATGTTATTTGCACAGATACTTGGTCATATTTGACACACTGATGGTAATTTAGAGTAGCAAGCAGTATTAGCCCCCACCCAAGATGTGGCATTACCCATTTGGCCTGACGTTGCTCATTTCTCTTGGTTTATCATTGGGGATGATGCAAATATTGGATGGGAAGACTTAATAAAGAAGAACGGAGAACTAATAACTGGCATTGGCAGTAAATGATTCTTCATAAAGGGGTATACATATTTTGCTTTAGGTTAGGTCTCATGAATGAATTGAGACCAAATTATTGAACATCAACATACAAATAAAGGGAGCATCACAAGTGGTTCAAACTGCTTAAAGAAGCATGAAACAAAATATAAACATCTCTTATGCGGTAACAAACTCTGGAATATATGCTCATGAATCTCTTTGGAATCACTGGGTGATGCTATCTACTTTGAAGGCTGCCTTATCATCTGCTGCTTCTAGAAAGTACAGAAGCCTATTGAAAAACTATGGATATGCAAAAGGAATGTTGACTATTGAAGATGCTAAAGTACTCCCGAATATACAAGACATAGGGGAGTATATAACACTCGATGGGAATAACTAGTCCGAAGTGGGTTCCCCGGAGAGTCGCTTTTGGTTGATGATAGTCTGCTACTTTCTTCGGCATGGGGTTGCTGGGATCGCCCCTAGACCAAAAAGACAGCATCTATCTCATCCTTGAAAATGAGATAGATGAGCTTGATCTTAGCCAACGTCTCAAAACGGTCCGGGGCATCCAGGGTTTGCTGCCGTCGGTATCGATGTTTTCATTTTTTTGAGTCTTTCAGCAGTCGCTGGATCCATCTCCACCAATCAAACTCAAAAACGCATTCCTTCCTCCATTCAGCCCATTGGGCAAATAAAGCAACAAGCTTTTTTCAGATGAATGACTTGATTCTACTTCTTTCACTTTCTTTAGCTATTGGTCACTAGTCTAACTAAATAATAGTTATATATATATATTTCCTCTCTTTATCTTTTCCTTACCTTAATAAAGGAACTTAATAACTAAACTTCTCCCTTGTCTTTATCCTCTTGTTCTGAGCCTGCCACCTATCGAGCCGAACAGATCCTTTCGCCTTAGGCGCGATAGCTTCACTCTTAACCCGCATTATCTGAGAAAAGCATAGAAACCCAATCATACTCAAAGGAAGAGTTTGATCCTGGCTCAGAAGGAACACTAGCTATATGCTTAAGACAATGGAGGAAAAGAGGCTCCTAGCTAAAGGTAGCTTGTCTCGCCCAGGAGGTGAGAAGAGTTGAGAACAAAGTGACAAAGACAATTTGCATTAGTTGGTACGCCATATACTAGAATACGAGAGAGAATGTTAACAATGTGTTGCTTACTTGCCTGACTGCGTTGGATGCCTTTTCTCGTAGAAAACCATGTATGTGTGTAGGATTATTTATTCGAGCATTCACTTTATTGAAAAACAGACTGACCCTCTAAAAAAGGAAAAAGCTTCCGAGTCTTCTAAGGAAGCTTGCCCGCGGCCAAGATAGGGAATTGCTTCTTGCCTACAACTCTCTTTACTGTGCGAGACTCCATCCATATCCTTACTAGTGGTTTTTCTTTCATTCAATCATCACTTGTTTGACAACTTAAACTAGGCTCAACTTTAGAGATAGGTTTTTGTGTTCACAATAGTAATTGATATCGTTGAGGGGTGGTTTTTCTTTCATTCAATCATCACTTGTTTGACAACTTAAACTAGGCTCCACTTTAGAGATAGGTTTTTGTGTTCACAATAGTAATTGATATTGTTGAGGGTGAAGGAGGCCGGTGTAGAAACTTAGCTGATTATATACATCTTTTTTTTGGTTTTATAACTAAGAAATCACCGAGGGCCAGCTAGCGCACAGTTTGAAACTCTGGACTATGCACCCAATATCTATCTCTTTTTCATTAACTGGAAATCTATTTTTACAACATATGTTTATATTACAAGGGTTTATAGGTTTCCATCTCTATTTCTTATTTCACCTTGCAGATGTGTGTTTGACATATGAAAATGATTCAGCAATGAAAAAGGAAATGACTAAATGGACCAAGGGGCGAGACATTTGGTGGCAGGTTAGCAATACCTAGCTTAATTAGAGAATTGATACCCCTTTAACTTTGAAGCTTCTGTAGTTGCAGAGATCTCTCTCAGACATACCTTTCTTATATTCTTTTGTTCCTCATAGTTAGGATTCATTCAAAATATTTTTCACTTTCTAATTGTAATGTCGATTTCTGCAGATGTTCAGAAGAGTTATTGCTTGCAAGATATATGTACAAAACTCTGAATTTTTTAATGAACATGGTTGTCTGGCAGATATATTAAGTAATTGTGGATTCTGTTAATGAGCACACAGTTATGTTGGGTGTCACAACTGCAAACATTTTTTATGTTTTTCATTGTTGTCTTCTCCTTATTTTTTTGGATGACAACTCTTCTCCTTGTATGTGTCTTGTCAATTTACCTTATTTTTATAGTCCAATGTACATGACAATTGTATATCTGGACCATACAGTCAATATTAGGCTGCTAAGCTCTTGTATTCCTTCTGGATTTCACTTCTTATTGATCAGTTGAGTCCAATTTGCTTGCGTGGTTCCAGGATGTTATTCTGAAATATCCAGTAACATGTGATGTGGAGTGGGTTGATGCGGAAGATCCCCTTTTCCTGCTTTACACTAGTGGGAGTACCGGAAAGCCTAAGGTTTCATGCTTCTTGGAGTTGCACTCTTTTTTTTCACATCTTTAATGTCTTATATTTTTCATTTTATTTTAAGGGTGTCTTGCATACAACGGGAGGATATATGGTGTACACTGCTACTACATTCAAGTATGCATTTGACTACAAGCCGACAGACATATATTGGTAATTCCATGAACTACTCTTTCTTCTATACTTTAGTTCATTATTCTAAAACTAGGTCAAAATTCTTGAAATGCATTTTACTTGGATATTTTCAATATTTGTAGGTGTACAGCTGACTGTGGTTGGATTACTGGGCATAGTTATGTAACCTATGGACCTTTGCTAAATGGAGCAACTGTTGTGGTTTTTGAAGGGGTATTTATTTTATTATTACCAAACATAACCTGTTTGTCCAAATATGTCTTGATTAAGTGAAAGCATTTAGCAAAAGTAGTTTAAATAAAAGACAAGTTTGAATAATTTAATTTTAGTTTTCTTTCTCTTGTATTTCCATTTTTTCTATAAATTAAATAGTTTTATTAATAATGAGAAATATCTCGAATACGAGCAGATTGCCAAAAGGTAGAAATCTAATACATAATATGATTTTCCATGAATTACTCACAATCTTTAATACAAATTGGGAACGACATACAGTTTGATAAAAATGTGTAACCTTGTGAAGGCAGGGCTTTCACTTGCCTAGCATCTTCTTTCTAACATTTTGTTATTTTTATTTGTAGGCCCCAAATTATCCTGATGTCGGGCGTTGTTGGGATATTGTTGATAAGTATAAGGTTTCAATATTTTATACAGCTCCAACACTGGTGAGATCTCTGATGCGTGAGGGAGATGAGGCAAGTATATGTCTACTTATTTTCATTGAAATCTAGATGGTTGTTTTCGGTACTGCGAATGTACTTTTTCGTTGTATGTAGTTAGAATTACCATCGTTTAAAGGGCAATTATAGAGCTGGTCTAGTGGTTATGCAAACAACAAGCACTCATTGGCTTTGTACAAGAGCTTAAGTCCTATTGAGGTATCATGTAGCATGCATGAAAAGCCTGAAAATATAACTCAAGGAAATGAATAAATCAATTTATCGGGTGTTCTTTTTATAATTAAATTTAGAAAAAGAAAAGATTGATTGGCTTGGCATTCATGATTATCTATATACTTGAAGAATTGATTTGATGGAAAGGCATTTTATATTTGTCCATGACATGTAGTTTCTTGTATCTGAGGCACTTTTTGTGCTTTCGTATGAGTTCACCATAAATTTGCAATATTGGGTAATAGAGAGCTTAACAAACTACTTTAACTCTTATATGAGAAATGAGTTTTATGGGAATATTTCATTCAAGATAAGTGATGGGAATAGGATGAGTTTTTGGAGACATGGATGGTGGTAGAACAACATTTGAGAATTACCTTTCCAAACATCTAAGAATTTCATGCACAAAAAACACATCAATCCTACAATTATTGAGTCCACAATGGATAGAAGTGATTTAAGATTTTTGAGGTTTAGGAGAAACTTGCAAAATTGGGAGGTTGAAGAATTTCATAGTTTGGTCGATTTGCTTCACCAACAAAGAAATTCATAGGATATTCAAGATGTATGGAGTTAGGGGTGTGGAAATGAAGACTTTTTTGTCAAGTACGAGAAGCTTTTGATTAAGGATTCAACTTTTTGACATATCTTGATATGGATTCCTTAGGGTACTGAGAAAGCGTGTTTTCTAACTTGGTTAGTTGCGCAAGGAGTGATCTTGAAAGTAGAGAACTTGAGGAAGAGGAAGGTTACTTATGTTGGTGCATCATGTGTGAAGACTCAACTAAAGATGTGAATCACCTCCTTTGTAAATTGGATAACATCTCGTTTGTGGTGGGAAATTATGAGATAGTTCGAACTCGAGTGAGTGATGAGAACACTGTGAAAGACACAATGTTTAACATGGGATGTTGCTCCGCTAGAACTTATATGGACTATGCGGAGAGAAAAGTAGGAGAGCTTTGTGGGAGTAAGGATTTCGTATACTTGGGAATATCCCCTTATCCCTTATTTCTTCTTGGTGCTCCCATGAGGATGTATAGAATATTGGGTGTCATTTCTAGAACCATATCTTTTCTAAGGTTATCTTTTTGGTATACTTCTTGTATACGGGCATGTTTTGCTCTTCTTTTAATGAAATTTATGACTTTATCCAAAAAGAAAAGGTAAAAGATTTCATCTATTAAGAATATACTTGGAAATGAACAAAACAAGGAAATGTCAATGTAATCTTTCTAAAAGAGTGGAAAGATAATTTACCTTATTCATCCTTGTGTATCCCTCGTTCAACTGTATGTCCCGCGTTGGATCCTCCTAAAATGCACTAAAGGGTTCGACATGCATCCGTTTGTATTTTTGAAGAGTTCGAGTAATGTTGCTTCCAATTGCACACGCAAGTGTACGCGGTCGCACAAGTAATATAGTGGCTCTTAAAAGAATCGGATTATCGAACTCAAATGACTTGTCAATTAATTATTCTTACTAAATTATATTAATTCTAATTATTTATTTAAGGGGAGTATTTCAAAAGATGAATATATTAACTAAACTAAAAATAAAGATAAAATAACTCAAAAACAATTAACTAAGAAAAGATAGATGTTTACACTATTAATGAATGAATCGATCTAGGATTATGATTTAACTAACAATCATGGTTAGCATCAATTTCATCAACTTATTTGATTATCTAGTTGCTGATTCACGGGGTTGATAATATAGTCATGATTTCCTGACCTCTAACCGTCTATCACAATTGACAGCCTAACTACATCGTTGAGCGGGGATAGACTGGACCAACTATGGAGCATTAAGTTGTCTTCCCGTATTTGAGCCAAGCAAGGCACCTAGGTATATCCCTATCCTAGACACAAATCAATTCAAGTGACATGCAGGAATTCCTCTCCCTAGTTCAATTTGGACAATGTATTTATTCTAATGGTGATCAAGCATCAAAATAGTAAGAGAAAAGACATAAAAGCACAACTGAAGTTGTTTCGAATTTTCAAAAAGACACCTTAACTTTGAGGATGCCCTATCACCCCACAAAAGTATTGAATATTTTTGTAAAAGGACCATTTTGACCCATTTTCTCATTATGTTTGTGAACACGCACATGATGCGCGTGAAGGTCCGTTTTTAATGCCAAAAATCAATTAAAAGCTGCCACATTTAAGTTATTTTCTTTATTAATTATTTACTCCATTCAAATTCATCATCTTCCCCAACAAAAGAGTCATAGGTACTCTATGATGAACTGATGAAATCAACTCAATAAGGTAGGAATTCGTTTTA
>JAJOOS010010545.1:0-29138 GCA_029582725.1 Solanum chiquidenum
GGCATGAAAAACGCTACCCCTGCAGCGATGTGTAAGGAAAAAAAATTCTGACTTAAAATCGCTGCCACAACAAAAAAGAATTTTTTTTTTACAATGGCAGCGATTTTTACTAATTAAATTATTATTTTTTAACAAAATCGCTGCTGTGGCAGCGATTTTTAATTAAAAAAAAAAAAAAAAAAATTTCTTTACAAAATCGCTGCCACAGCAGCGATTTTTAATTTAAAAAAAAGAAATTTTTTTTTTAGACGAAATCGCTGCTTGGGCAGCGATTTTTTCATTTTGTCAGAGGAAAATCGCTGCGTCAGCAGCGATTTTACCCTTTTGGTTAAAAAAAAAAGTGATGTGCCCTTTTAGAATTTTTGACAATTCTTTTGCCCTTTAGGCTCCGGACTCAAGGAAAAAGAGAGAGACGTACTATGACAAGTTTATACAGTAATTACTAATATTTAAGGTTATTTAACTATACTAAAGTTGTTTTGTGGAGTTACAATTCAAAGATAATGAAGGCACGTTATCGATCGTAGTATATAGGAAGGTTTGTATAATATTTTATTTCAATATTAACTATTTCTTATGAACAATTATCTTGAACTCGTCCACCATTTCCACTTAATTTTGGATTCTCGTATGGATAAAGAGTTAATATTTCTACATTATAAAAGCTAAAATTATCTAAATTACTTGTTTACTTATGTCACTTGGAATATCAAATTAATATCTCGATCGATGCTTATAATTCATGCTTTAATAATTTGAGTAGTTAATTACAAGGTGTAGATAATAGAAAACTCAAAATGTGAATTGTAAAATGATTAGTTAGATTAACTCTCTTAATAATAACTAGATTTGGTTTGGAGGGTGGTTATTCATAAGATTAATGACTTGACATCGACCCCCCTCAATGTCTTCTGAGTTGAGCATATCATATAGCGCTTGCCTAGTGCGACTATATCTCCTGTATAGTTTGCAGGCTATTATATTATTGGAGATTTACCCGGTGCGCACAAAGTACTCACCTAAAGGGCAGATCTCCCGAATTCGAAATAAAAATAAGAAAATAACTAGAGTCTAATTACTACGTTTAGGTTCTCTCATATATTGATCTTTTCTAGGGGCATCTAATGGCACAAAATGTGTACTCATTCATTTATGCAAATTAAATTTTCTACGTCATGTTTCTTAATTGATTATATTATATAAATTTTTTTATTTATAATGAGAATTTGAGGTTACATTTTTTTTTTATCGTGCATAAATATAAAATACTTCGTGCATCGAGTATTTTTTTTTTCTTGCATTGAAAATTTGAACGCGAAATATTTCATATGCACGTGTTTTGAAAATATACATGACCAAATTTTTTCTCAAACAGACCTAGGTTAAATGCAATTGTTTGCTTTGTTTTCACTCAATTTGACTTTGACTTTATTGTCTTCTAGTGACATATTTTTCATTTGCACTAACTTGTACGTAGTCTTTCTTTAAGAGTTTTTATTTACATGAAGATATTAAGGTGAAAATAAATGAGACATTGAAAATTGAATTAATTTTATACGTAGAAGACTTCTTTAGGTATATTATTTTAATTTTATATTTGATATTTGATATTTGATATTTATATTAGAGTCCGACTAAATTCAGATTCGTATATTGCAAGACTCATCTATGGATGAAGTGCTCTTAAGAAGATTTTTTTCCATTTTCAAAAAAGAAAAGCTCAAATTTAAAATTTTTAATTTCTAATTGAAAATTACGATACATCCCACCACATTCCATGTTAGTGACTTCATTAGGTGTCATTGAAATATATACATGCCTTGACGATATATAAGTTGTAATTTTTAACGTACAGAATATACGTAGACATATGTGCTGTCAATAAAAGATAAATTAAATGCTTATCAAAAAATTGTTTCCACCAGAACCATTAAAATAAGTTCAGAATGGGATTATATTCATTTCTTTATGTAGTTTTTTATTCAAGAGATATCTTATTGATGATTTTCTTTTTAGGGTTTTATTTGTTTTCAAAAAAAAACTTTTTATCTTTATTTTATAAAAGGGAAGTATTGAAAACACACTCTTAAATTTAGGATATCCTTAAAAATACTAATTTACTTGACTAATTCAACTTAAATACATCCCCCGATCTTGCAATATGAGTGCAATACACTCCTAAATTCTCACCAAATTTAGAAGTGTTTTCAATAGTTTTCTCGACTTTCTATTAAGAGTATGATGTTTCAACAAGAGTTTGAGACCACTTTTTATGTCATGTGGCAGATCGAGGGTGTATCTAACTTTAGTTATTCAAGTAGAGGTGTTTTAAGTCTCTCTGTGATTCGGAGACGAAACTAATAATTTGCACCAAATTTTTTAAAAAAAACTCAATACTTCTCTCTTTTTTATAATCACCTTATATCTAATATTCACTAGTCCGATATTCGTGTCATATATGACCTATTTAAAAGGGAAAGTGCTATTGAGTATTGATGATAAATACATAATAATCTAATTAAAATTATTCCCAAAATTTGAGCCGGTACCACTAATCATGTGATTTTTAAACAAAACAATTATCTAGAAACGTGACGCTGAGAATACGCTATCGGATGTCATGTGTGTTGTTGGAAAGATTCAATAATATAATATTGATGAATACTTATTTGTTCGCTAAGCATCTTGATTTTGAAAATAAAATAAAATAATCTGAAGCATGGTGTATATTGTTTTATTTTATATTCCTATTTTAGAATAAGTGACATTTTCAGGTTAAATTATTTACTTCTAAAAAAATAATGGATATTTTTAGAAGTTTTGATCTAACTAACCCATTATTTAAAGTATTTAATAAAAGTAGTATAATCTTTTAATATTTTACTAAAATAGAATAAATGTACTTCTGAGTAACGTTTTATATATTTTTTATTTTAAAGAATTAGCAAATAATATTTAATTATAAACGGCGTTAAAAGAAGTATTAATTCCGTGATCAATAAGTACAACATACAGATAATGTGTATTTCGGAGTAACGTTTTAATTATCGACAAATAGACAAATCAAAAAGCATAATTTGAGTGAGATCTTGTTGTTTGAAAACTGAGATTATTTCGATTTCTCAAATTTCAGTTGCAACTTACATATATACTGGCAATGAATCCAAGAAACAACTGAAAAAATTGATGCAATTTAAGAATTTCCTTAAAGAGTGATCCCTTTCTCAAGAGTTATTAATTTATTAGTGCAAGGTTTAAATCTATTCTTTTTTTCTTACTTACTTTTTTTATATATATATATGTTATCAAATTGATGTTGGGACTTTTCGAAAATGCCCAACTCCGATTGAAGTTTCGTGATTTTATTTTATTTTTTCTAGTCTATTGTATTTTAAATTTTGCAATTGTTGATTGTCATAAAAAATTTGGGATTTGCAATTTTGATTTCCTGTGTAATACTGTACAATTTTTTTTTTTTGGTTTATATTTTAAATGTTGGTATTATATCTTTTGGTTGAATGTTGTTGAAATTTGAGGTCGTGTTAATATTTTGAAAATGTGTTTTGCTGTAAATAGGTATTGAATTTGAAAACATGAGATTCAAATATTATTATTAGGGGTGTACAAAATCAAACCAAATTGCAAATCGAGTCAACCCGGAAAAAAACTCGACTAGTGGTTTAGTTTGACTTGGTTTGGTATTGGAAAAAAAATCCGGTTGGTTTGGTTTTAACTAAAAAAAGCCAACCCGAGACCAAACCAACCCGACATTATATATGTAATTTTAAAATTTTATTTTATACATAAAAATATTTAGTTTGATATAATTTTAAAATATTTCTTATATTATTTCATAGTTTTTATCTTTTAATATATTATTTCAAGTTTAAAACTTAGAATTCGGAATGGTCCAATAAAGATTATTTCTGTCAAAAATTTGATATTTTTATTTATTCTTAATCAAATATCTTAAAATAGAAATACTTCATCAAATTACTTTACTTATAGTCCTTTTTCAAATTAGATGATCTAAAATATTTGCTATTTTAGAAAATCAAAATATAACTGAGTACATTTGTTTTTATCCCCTGTAATAACTATTCTTAATTGATCAGATACTTTAATATTGCGATTGTTTATATTAATTCTCTGTTTTTTTATTTATTTTATTGAAGAGAGATTTTAATATTTTAAATGATTAAAGATAATAAATAAAGATATGATAAAATCAAAATAGGTAATTTTGTAAGAGATGTGTAAACAAAAATATGATAAGTAAAGTGATTCGAAGCAAGTAACTTAATTTCTACAAATAGTTATATAAAACTTCATTTAAATAAATAAATAAAAAAAATCAATATCTTCTCGATTTCGTGAAATATCACTTATTTAATACGAAGGTAACAACTAATAATATGTCACCTTTCTATACAAAAAACATATACTCCCTTTATTAACTTTTACTTGATTGTCAATATTTTAAAAATAAATTTATATTTTACTTGTTACTTTTCACATATTTCTATTAAGAAAAAATAATTTTCATTTTTTATGTTTTATCTTAATTATGAATTACTTATTTTTAAATTAGACGACATATATTATTATATGATATGACCAATTGGCCTACATATTTTAAAACTAAGAAAAAACTTTAAAAATGTAGAGAGAAAATCTCACCATAAACAAAATTAGTATTAAATATCTACATTGTGAATACTATTGTGTTATGTTATGAGAATAAGGATTTTCAATTTATAGATTTTCAAAAAAAATTCTCTAAGGAAAGAATAAACCAAATATGAAAAAGTTTAAGCATTTATGATAATACTTTGACTTTTCTTTAAAGAAAAAAAAATAAACTTCAAATAAGATTAAAAAATCAGGACAAAACTCTAACGGATGCAATATTATTAGTGCTTTAAACTTCAAGATTCAATTAAAATATATATACATTCTATTCTTTTGACTATTTTGTTTTGAGGAAATCGATAGTTCAATTTGGGTCAGTCAATAAATGAGAAATTTAAAGGTATTCCATACCAAGTTCTCTTCTATCAAGCAGTGCCAGTGTCGGACTATTTTATTGAGGGTGTTTAAGAATAATGGTGTGCGGTGTCAGATTATTTTATCGAATTCAAAACTCTTTCATTCAAATGAACATCTGTTATCACTGTACCAAGGACATAAATAGTGTCCAACTTTAATTATATTGAATTTAAATGTAAAATTAGACATATATATTTAATGTAATTTTTCGACGAAGGGTGTTTAGCAGTGGAGGAGCTAGGATTTTCAATAAGGGGTTCAAAATTTGTAGAAATAGTCACACGAAGTAGTCGAAGGGGATTCGACATCTACTATATATACATAAAAAATTATCTTATCAATGTACAAATAATATAATTTTCCGTCGAAGGAGGTTCGGATGACCCCTATAAGGTGGCTCCTCCCTAGTGTCCAGTTGGACACCCTGGGATGGCTATAGCTACGCCCCTGCTATCGGGACATATATTTAGACGATTTAGACAAACCAAAGATCCAGCGGCTATAATATATATTTCTTAGTTTCTTGAAAAGAAGAAGAAGAAAGAAGAAAAAAGAGGAAGACATGTAATGAAATGAAGCTAGAAATGTATATTTGTAGAATGAGTCACTGTGATCGTGGACTGATGAAAGGGAAATTTATTTGATAAATTAGAGTCTCATATTAGGCTTTTTACACATTTTGTTGCTCCATAAAAAATAATTATAGTTGCTAGTTAAAATATAAAAATAACATATATATATATGTGCGCGCGATATGTATCTTTTGTATATTACAATTAGTGTACAAAAACAATATATTTATAAAGTATAAAAAATTCTATTCAGGTAAAGTAGATGGTGGTACATTTATAACATCGTGACAATATAATTATGTGAAATACTTTCATTAATATTACCAGACTATAAGTCATTTAAATAATTGGGGACTATGAACTATGAAGAGTTATTTACGATTTCATTAATATGAAATTAGAGGAAGCTTCTGCATTGTATTTGTACAATTATGAATTGAAGGAACGAAAAAAAAGGTGAAAAGTAAAGTTAGATTTTGAGCTGAATTCACGATCACTTATTATTTTACGAAAATATTGAAGAGTTAGGATTAGACTCACTACTTTATTTAAAAGTGTAATTAAATAAAATTATTAGGAGGTTTCATGGAATTGAGCAGACACTAAAAAAAGTAGGGTGTCTTTTCACTTTATTATAGGATTCTCTATGAATCTCAAGAGAATTAAACTTCATTAATAAAGAAACCTTTTTTAACATAGTGGAAATCCATGAACTTCATAATCTTTTTATATTGTAACTGATTTTGCCCACTTTAAAATTAAATATAATATCCTTTTCCACTTTTAATTAATCTTTTTAATTATATTGTTTGGACTAATTAGGAGTATCACTATAATATCGAGGGAAAAGATCAAAAGATTATCATTGTATCTTTGTGTAGATATCTTGTTAACATGTCGTGCAAAGAATTAAAGATTTTAAAGAAATAAAAAAGACAACAATGTCACAACAACCTAAGTTTATGACAGAGAATTATGCGGATAAACAAATATATACCAATTAATTAGTTGATATAACTATAGTTTAATTAAATTATTATTCGCCACCAACTTACAATCATAATTTTGTGGCCCATGTCCAAAATTTGTATGATTCAGTATTTAATTGTATAAATTCAGAATTTGTATAATTCGGTTCTTAATTGTATAAATCTAGAATTTTCCTAATTGTATAGATCCAGAATTTGTATATGCTTACCCTAGTTTGAATATAATTATCTTGTTGATACTATTTTATGTAGTTAGAGTATTTAATAGGTAAAAGGAAAAAATATAATAAAGTCTCTTGATTTTATAAATTTAAACAAGTAAACTGAAATATCTCTTTTAAATATAAGGATCAAATAATATGAAATGGATGGAATAATTAGGATATAAAAGAGGAAATTTCCTAAATAGCAAGGAGAGTACTAAACGTAATAAGTCTTCTTAACCACAGTTTGTCTAATTACGCTCTATAACTATAATTTCGTTTGCTATGAGTATTTCTGTATAATTCGCTTGTCGTTGTATAATTCGCTTGCCAGTTTACAAACAGGGTGACTATACACAAATTATGTATTTATACATTTAGGAATTTCTCAGAACTCCAAAGCACGATTAATAAGGTTAGTTTAATAAAATACACCTTAATGAAAAAAATTAAAAATTATATCAGATCAAGTGGTCAACATAAGTCAAGTAATATAAAACGGATGAAATAATATATTTGACCTCACAAATTTATTTCTTTTTTTTACATTGAGTAGGATTTAACTCAAAAGCGTGCATGTGAATTCGCTCTCAATGTTGTATAACAATATATTTTTCTCAATTTTTTTTATCGAAGTATGATATGTTTCTCTAAATCAACCTTATTAACCGAAAAGTTCGACCATTTTTCTTCTTGATCCATCTTCACTAGGCACTAGCTTATCAACCTAGAAGTTCATCTCCAATAATATTATTCTTAATTGGCTATGAATGATGAAGCTAAGATTTTTTATAAGGGGTTCAAAATCTGAAGAAGTAAACACACAAACTAATCAAAAGGGGTTCGACATCTAATATCTATATATAAAAAATAATTTTAACCATGTATAAATAATAATATTTTCCACCGAAGAAGATTTGGATAAACCTTTTAGTCCCGCCCCTTTTTGCTACCACTTAAGTTTATATTATGATACGCATAGTCCGTTTTGATCATGACGCCATAATTTTCAAGTTCATTGGCCTATTTGAATTGGTGGGGTGTTTTTATTGGAAATTAATCTATATTGCTTTGTGATCCTATTTTGGTTGAAGATTTGAAGATGCATATATTTGTTTGACATTTTGAACCCACTAAATTAAATAATATATAAGTATACAAAAATGTCAACAAATGTGAACTACTTTGGTCTTTTCCCCCTTGTACTTAGTGTTCCCAAAAGATGGACAATTAAATAAACAGAAAAAGTAAATTGTGAGAAAAAGTATAAAGACACTTTCCGCCATTTAATGATCTTTTTTCTTATGATTTACAATAATTCTCCATTTAATTTGTCCTTTAACCCTTTTTCCCACTTTTAATAGTTCCTCTTTTTTCCCTTGGTGTCGACATTTCGGATTCATAGTGTTTTGAGATAAATAAAGACGGTAATATGATGTAGTGGATGCGGTTATTTCTTCTTTAATTAAAAATTTTGAATTTGAATTTTTGGCATGAAATTTGTTTGATAGAAAACGCTTAGCAGTGCAAATCCAACATAATCGAAATCTAAATATCGGACGCCAAATAAAGAATAAAATAAAAAAAGATAAATAAAGGTAGTCAAAAATAGGGATAATTATATTGGAGCTTAATTCGTTTGAGTTTAGGTACATTATTAATCTGCTTATTTGTTGATTTAGTTTATTTTGATATGCATAAATTTGTTCATTTAAAATCTGAATTGATATGTAGTCCAAAATCAAAACCGGACCTACATGAATTTTAGAGGGTTATTGCCACTACAAATAGTAATTTTAATACCTATTGTAATTTTAATTTTTATGTTATATGGCTTAATAATTACTAATACATTTGATCTTCAATTTATTAAAATATATAATTTTAGTCCTAAAGTTAACGGATATTAAAAAGTTTTGATTAAGAACACATAGTATTTAACAGATTCTACACAAGTAAATAGTCGGAGGCAAAATGATGCAATATCGATATCATATTGTGATTTGTTAAACAGATGTGTGTGTAAATTAATTCTTTCAACTTTTGAGGATGAAGTATGAATTAATGATGAATGGACAACCAATTGTGAAATTCGTATTGTAAAACATAATTTTTTCATTTATTTTTCATCGAATAAACTTACTAGGAAAATGCATGATGAAAACAAATCATAACTGAAATATTGAGAAACTTTCTAATTTTTTTGTGTAAAAAAATTCTAGATTCACCTTTAGTTCAAATTAATTCATGAGAAATTTTGTCAAAATGTTTTGTTGATTTGACATGTTTGATATATTCAAACAACGTTAGTTTATCTTAATCCCATCAAATTCAATCCCATACTTTCATCTCACACCCGAGTCATCAACAAATTTTAGTAGCCCGACTCAAAATTGGAGTTAATATCTTTTATGATCACTCAATTAATAACTTTTTCTCACAAAAAGTCACTCAACTTTCATTTATAACCACAAAGTCATTTAACTAATGATTATTTTTCATAAAAAGTCACTCAACCAAGCGTTCTTTTCACAACTCACTCAACTTTCTTTCTTAACTTCAAAATCACTCAATTATGATTATTTCACTTAGAAAGTCATAACCTATTGCTCAAGGGCATATTTAGGAGGGAACGAAAGTGTTTGCCTGACTCCCTCAATAAAAAAATTATATTGTATGTATATATAAAATATTATTTTATATTTTAGTGTATATGTGTATATATTAAATCTCTTAAATACAAGATTAATTCAAGATTGGATTAATTAGTAGTTTAGAAGATTCAAACTTCACTTTTATTAGATTCCCAGTTCGAAGTCTAGGCACCATATTGTTATTTTTTGAACCACCCTATAAAAATTGTAAATCCACCACTATTGTTGCTCATGGTCTATTCAAGTGATTATATGTTTTCTAATACCAAAAGGAAAAGGTAAATAAAAGACGAGATATGTGTACCAATACTAAAACAAAAATAATAATAATAATAATAATGTGTGCACAGTGATCATGTTAAATTAATGTACTTAACTTTAAACTTATCAAATCTGATTAATTTATGCACAACATATCTCTTGCATTAATTATTTAGTCTATGTATAAATTTAAAAGGGTTTAATCTTCTTAGGTAGAAGTGAACAAATCACATGGATTGACCCTGATTACTCCACGTCCTATATGGTGTATTATATATTGAATATAATGTGACCAACTTGGAGTCACTAAAGATCCATTTTCTTGAAATTCACAACAATCTATGAAATTTTATGAATAGTTTGTGATTTTTTATTTGTTACAGTATTATTTTTCAAAATACTCTCTTCGTTCACTTTTATTTGTCAATTATTCTTAAATAAATTTTTATTTTTACTTATCACTTTGACATATCAAGAAAAGACAGTATTTTTTTTCCATATTTTACCCTCGACATTAAATACTTATTTTACAAATTATTTTCCAATTATTTAAGAAGGTTATATAGTTTAATTGGTGTGTCAAGTCAAATTGTGATAAGTAAAAGTGAAAGGAGGAAATACTCCCTCTGTTCATTTTTACTTGTCACTTATTTTTAAAATAAATTTTCATCTTTACTTGTTACTTTTGACATATCAAGAAAGAACAATTAGTTTTTTTCATGTTTTATCCTTAGTATTAAATACTATTCTCCTAATTATTTTTCAAGAATTAATACTAAACATCAATTAATAGGAATAGTGTGGAAATATACTTATATCAATAACTATTTTCTTAATAGGTGTGTCAAATCAAATATAACAAGTAAAAATGAACGGAGGCAATACTTTGAAATCTATTCTTTTGTTGTTGTGGCCTTTTACACTCCTCAAAGTTTCATAAAAATACTGATAATTAAGGCTGAATGGAGAGATGATTTTTTAGCCTTTTTAAAAAGAAATTATTTTGTATTATTTTATAAGATATTTTTATTTTTAAATTTATAAGATTTGAAAAAAAAAATCATTCAAATTGTAAGTGTTTATTCTCTCTCGTATTTATATATAATAGTTGAAATGTATATTTATCTTTATATGTTACATTAATTTCAATTAATGCCCCCAACCTTTGTATTTAACTTTAGTCGTGAGAGGCTCCTGACTTGTTAATGAATATTTTCAGACTTTTTTTTTGCAGTTTATTCATAATTTAACTTTTCAGATGTACTAAATGCAGACTTGAGTAGCATTTTTTTTATTGTAAAAGGGTTTGAAATATATCTGAAGTTTGATCGAAATTGGTGTAATAATTTTAAACTTTGGGCAGGACCTATTACCACATGCACTATTTAATAATGTATTTTAAAAATATATAAGTGTCCACGTAGACATTATAAATATTGCATCATTTATATATCTTTAAAATACACTATTAAATAGTGCAGGGGTAATAAGTCATGCCCAAAGTTTGGAATTGTTCCAACAATTTTGGTCAAAGTTCAGATATATTTCAGACCATTTTTTTTATTGCTTAAATTATAATTTTGTAGTAGTTTTAATCCAACGCAAATAATAATTTGAGAAAATCAAATTAATTAAATAATTAATATTGATTTTATTTGTTTGGTATCCACTTATGGAAATGACACTATATAATTATGTGTCTACCACGTATACTTACATAACAAATCACATATAATGATAAAAGTAATCTAAAAAGGAAAAAGGATAAATATATCCCCGAACTATCGTAAATGGTATGCAGATACCCTACGTCATACTTTTGGGACATTGGTATCCCTGCCGTCCAAAAACTAGAGCATATATGCCCTTTACTCTAACAGAAGACTCAATAGGGACACGTGGCGCAATCTTATCCGTTGATAGATGTCGGATCGATGGATAAGATTATGACATGTGTATGTCTGTTATTATAAAGGGTATATATGCTCTAGTCTTTGGACGGCATAGGCACCAATGTCCCAAAAGTATGATGGAGGATATTTGCATACCATTTACGATATTTTAGAGGTATATATATCCTTTTTTCCATCTAAAAATAATAAATATGACATTTTTACATTTTTTAATTATCCTATTAGAATTCATGATGATTTTGCCACTATAGTGAACATATATTCATTTTTTCTTCTTAAAATAGAGATATCCAATTTCTTCATGCTCCCACTATTTTTATTTTATTTTTTATTTATTAGAGAGAGAAGATCCAAGTTGGTCTCAGTTTTAGAAATAATACATATGCTGGCATTGGACCAGTCGCTTAAATTTATTTATTGCCTTTAAAATATCAAATTTATAAGAACATGTTTGGACGAGATTATAACATACTTCATTTGTCTTAATTTATGTGAACTAATTTACTTTCACATGAAATTTAAAAAAAAATGAAATTTGTGATTTAAAATAACTCATATATATTTGTGTGTCTACAATCACTAAAGATAAAATGAGCATTTTAAAATTAAATTGTTACTAGACATTGAATTGTAAGATTCTTTTGAAATGACTAAAAAGAAATTAAATCATATAAATTAGAACTGGAGTATGATTTATAAGTCAAAAAAGTCGTAAGTTAAAATTTCTAACTTATGATTCTTTGATTTATTTTGACTGAAAAAATAAGTACTTAAAAATACTTTTTTAGTTCCAACCCAAACATTACAATAATACTTAAAAAACTTATTTTAACTTTAAAGAGTTGTTTGATTGGGAATAAGTTATCCTGAAATTAATTATCTTAGAATAAGTTATTTCATCAGATATATGAGATAACTTATTCCATCTGATAAAAATCTAAGAATTACTTAATACCTCCAATCAAACTCTAGGTAAAATAATTCTACATTTTATTTTGAGACTGTTATACCTTATATCTCAGACCAAACCAAACGACTTTTTAACATGCTAATTACAAGCATAAATAGCCATCCCATCCCTTCTCTCTGCTGCTCTTGAGCTTTTTTGGCATTTCATTTGTAAGAAAAAAAGAGTGGAAGAGCTAAAAAAGTATAGTGATACACAAAAATTATATTAGAAAAAAAGATCAAAATTTGACAAGAGAAATAAGCAAATCAAATAAAAAAAAAGATGGGTAGAGCTCCTTGTTGTGAGAAAATGGGATTGAAGAAAGGTCCATGGACTCCTGAAGAAGACAACATTCTCATATCTTACATTCAAAATAATGGACATTCCAATTGGCGTGCCCTCCCTAAACTTGCTGGTAATTTTACTTTACAAATCTCTATATTTTCATACATATCATGATTGATATCATTTCTCGAGCTTTAATATGAGATCTCTGATTAAATATGAGAAATTATACTCATCTCATCTGAACTTGTTAGAGTAGAAAGCATGATTCATTATCCAATTTTAAGTTAGCATTTGATCATAGATTTTAAAATTAATATCTGTTTGATCTTCAAATATTTTCAAGTTCTCGTAAACTGATTCAAACTAGTTTTTGGAGTTTCGGGAATTTTCACTTACAAAATTTAAATTTTTTCCAAACAAAATACATGTTCAAATACTCAAATTTTTAACTTTCAACTTCAAAATCTATGATAAAACGGGATCAGATTTAGTGCATTTTTAAAGCATCAGATCCCATATCTTGGATTGAACTTTTCTTGAGATTTTAATTTTAACACGTGAAACATGTCATCTTTTATTTGGTTATTTCCCTTTTTTCTTTTTTCTTTTACTTGTGAAAGGACAATTTTTTATTTATTGAAAGGAAAATTACTGGGGATTATTACAAAGTGTATTTAAATTTTATTTTTATTCTATTTTTAATCATTTAGGACTATTGAGATGCGGAAAGAGTTGCAGACTGCGATGGACTAATTATTTGCGTCCAGATATAAAGAGAGGAAATTTCACCAAAGAAGAAGAAGACACCATAATCAAGCTTCATGAAAATCTTGGCAATAGGTCAGTATTTTTAAAAATAAATAAATATTAATAGCCACTAAAAATTAAAATTTAAAATTAATTATGAATTTTATCACTAGTCAATTGTTAATAGGCTTGTAGCTAACAATTTTGTTTAATAATTCACCGCTAATCACGGATTTCATGATACAATCTGAAAAATCTCGTATTATATTGACGTAAGATTCTACTAGATATGATATTATTGTTGTTAATTATTTACGAGTCTTGATCACATCTTATAATGCGTGCCTAGTGTTGTGATAATAATTAGTATAATAAAGTAAAAACACATTTTCCTTTTTTTCCGAAAGGCAATATATACCTTAGCTTGTGAATTATTTATTTGCAAAAACTTTTGTCTTTATATTCAGGAAGTATATACTTTTTGAGAATTGAAAAGGAAAGATTTATAACTAAGCCAAACAGCACCTATTTTATTTTATTATATTTGTCATTTTGTTTCAACCAATGAATAAATTAAATAAATAAATATAAATAGAGAGGGGAAAAGATTCTCTTAGACAAGTTGCTAATTAAAATATGTCTAATAATTAATGTCATTTGCCAATCTACACATCTAACTGAAGAAAATCTATGCATATGGCTAATATCTCCTTAGGTTTTAGTGACACTATAATTAAAGTTTATGCACTATGTCATGTTTGTCCACTTCTCTCAATCTACAAATAATTTAACTTAAATACATTGATCATTTTAAAAAAGAAGTTACAATACCAATGTATTTTTATTAGAGAAAATCTATAATATATAACCTATAGGCTATTGGTTTAAGTGAACCTAGCTAATAGCTTTTGCTTAGAACTCTTTTATATATGTCTTAAAAAAGTATTAAATATAATTTGTAAGGGTAGTTGAGTTAGTGCAACATGTAGTATCTTAAGCATATGGATTGATTCTTTGTGTCAATATTTTTTCAGTCGAATTCATTGCAACGCCACCTGACTTACCTAATGTAGATCTCCTGCGTAGTTTATAAGCTAATATCGACTATAGATTTTTCTAGGGGTTTCAAAAAAAAATCACTAAATATATGTATATAAATACTTGACTGAAAAAAAAACAATTATTATTGTGGATTAACTTGGATCACTATAGGATTCCAAATATTTCAAATTCGGAATTCGTCTTTGATTTTATATTAACTTGTATTGTTATAGAAATTCATAAATTTTAAATTCTGAATACGCCTTTAATTTTAATGTGTTGTTATAGGTAATGTACCTTTTGTTTCAACTTTATTTGTTCACCTCTTCGCTAATAATTTTTTCCCCAAAATGTGCAGATGGTCCGCAATAGCAGCAAGATTACCAGGACGAACAGATAATGAAATAAAAAATATTTGGCACACCAACTTGAAGAAAAAGCTCAAGAATTATCAGCCTTCTCAAAATTCCAAAAGACACTCCAAGATTAATCATGTTTCCAACAAGGGTCCTACAACTTCTGAATCCTCCAATAATTCTGATTTTAGTACTAATAGTACAAGTACTAAACAACACATTAAAATTGCCCCTAACTCACCACAACTTTCATCTAGTGAAATGTCAAGTGTGACATTAGTAGTTGATGATAATCAAATGGTGATTATAAAGGAAGAAAAAATAGAGTCATCGTCATCGGAGGAGTATTTTCCCAAGATCGATGAGAGTTTCTGGACAGACGAATTATCAACGGAGAATAATATGGTTGTTGGTCATGATCAGGAAATACAAGTGAGGGAAGAAAATGTGGACATATTTACTAATAGTTCAAAAATGGAGGAGGACATGGACTTTTGGTACAATGTTTTCATAAAGACAGGGGATTTGCCAGAATTACCAGAATTTTGAGGGGTCTATTTTGATTATTATGTAAATTTGAGATTAATTAGTGGTATTTCTAGCTAATAGGGTTTTTTAGGAATTTTTGGAGTTGGCAAGTTTGAAATTTCTTGTTTGTTTAATCTTGACTAGTATTATTTAAAGTGGACCCAAAAAAATAAAAATAATTCCAAGTTGGGACCATTAGCTAGGATATTTTAATTTTGAGGTTATTTTAAACTTCTCTTTTACTTAGTGGAGGACTAATTAGCAAAGGAAGAACAGATTTAGAGAAGTACTCCCGCCGTCTCTGACACTTTTCTTTTTTCGAGAGTCAAACAGTTTAAGTTTGATCGGCAATTTACACATGAAATCTTTAAATCTTTTGAAATGAAATTTATATATTTATAAACTACATTAAAAGTACTATAAGTCACAATAATTGATAATTCAAAATATTTAAAAGATGTATAAAAAAATTACGGTCAAAGATAGACTTGTTTGAATCTCGAAATTTAAAAATAGTTACATAAATTGAGACGTAGGGAGTACTTGTTTGAGAACTACTATTTTTATCACCGCAAATGAGTGAAAAATTTATGTTATAAGTTATAATTCTTTCACTTATTTCTCATCGAACTAAATCTGAAATAATGAAAATTTACTATTTTTTTCATATACAAATATTATTATTATTTTCTGTTCATATCTATTCAATTAATATCTGTAAAATTATCATTGAACATTTTCTATTATAAAATTCCGTAAAAAAGATGGGAATTGTTTAATAGTAACTAGTAACCATTCTCCTAACTTAGCTTTAACTTTTTGTATAAAATGTGTGTTACATATGGCTTTACTCATATATATAAAAAATAAATAAAAAATGATGAAATGTTTTTCACCAGCAAGTGGTTTAAAGATTTTGTAATCCATTAGGATGACAAGGAAAATAATAATATATCTTTTTTTTTTTTAATGATTTGTCACTTTAAGCAAATTAAAGAAGGATGTTGCAACATTTCCCTCCCCCAAACTCTTGTTCCTTTTTAAACTCAACTTTCTAAGAAAATAAGTTTCTTATAAACGACAAAAATGACTTTTCTAATAAAAATAGGAAAAATAAGTTTTACTAGTGACATTACACACGATAAAATATCTTTGTTTTAATGGTTTGTCACTTCAAACAAACTAAAGAAGGATGTTGCAACATTTCCCTCCTCCAAAGCTTTTTTTTTTGGGAAACCTTAACTTTCTTGGGAAATAAGTTTTTTATAAACGAGGAAAATAACTTCTCTAATAAAAGTAGAAAAAACAAATTCTATTAATGACATTCCACATTGATTATGTCCTATTTATCCTTCAAAGCTTCTTCTTTTTTTTTGAAAAAACTTAACTTTCTAGGTAAATAAGTTTCTTATAAACAAGGAAAATGACTTCTCTAATAAAAATAGGAAAAACAAGTTCTACTAGAGACATTCCACATTGATTATGTCCTATTTACCCTTCAACACACCTCATCTTCGCATAGTATGATAGTCAATATTAGATAGTAATTTTTTTAAATCATTCACAGACTCATATAGATTATTGGTCAGTACTAAAGATCTTATACTATATTAAACTAATTACGACAGTTTAACATTGGATGCTCAAAATTTTCACGAAAATAAAAGAATCTAGAAGTATATTTGAAACATTATCATACCATTATACTAAAATGATTCCACTTCTAGCTAGCTATATATAAGGTATGAGATATATTAGCACTTAACTAGGGATCAACGGGGATTATTAATCCAAAAAATATAGTTGTAAAATGATGAGAATATAATTAACTAATTAAATATGCTTCCTTTAAAAGATTAAACTTTTTGATCATACTTTTTAATATGGGCAGAAGTCCTGCGAACGAATCTCATCAACATTCATAGACTAGAATAACATGTACCACGCCAAATATGCCCATAGGATTTAGGAAATGGACAAAAATGACCATGAAAAATTGGATTTTAGTCTTCAAATTCAATGATATCCAAGTGAACTGACTAATATAATTGCCATCACAAATTGCAGAAAAGTTTAGCTCAGAGAAGCATTGAGAATATTCTAAACTTAGACGCAAATTAATTATTAGTTTCGTCTTTAAATTGTCAAGTAAAGAGATATTTTTAAGATTAACTATCAATAATTCGGAAATGAAACTAGTAATTCACGCTAAATTTAAAGATGTTTAAATACTTTCTCTCGTTTAACTCACAACTACATGCGATGATAAAATGGCACTCATATCTTTCATTATTTATTCTAGGAATGGCAATGGCGGCGCGGTGCGGGGATGGGCGGACTGAGCTTAACCCGCATAATTTGTAATCCGCCTCGCCCCGCCCCGCATAACAATTTTTTTCATTTTCAACCGCCCCGCTCCACCCGCGCTCCGCATAACTTTTTTAATATTTTCTTTTTCTAGTTAAGTTTGATAATAAAAATAAAATTCATAAAAAGAAAATCATTTTTTCATTAAGTTGTATTAATTTAATAGGATAGTAGCTTAAAATTTTATTTTTTAGAGGTCAATTGGAAACATGTAAGAAATTGTATTATTTTTTATTGAACCATTTTCATTTACTATCTTGAATATTTTAGTAGTTTTAAAGAAATTATTTTAAGAAATAATGCTCTATCACTCTTATAATATGTAAGAAGTTAAATTTAAGTTTGAACCCACATGAAATCACATATACCCGCAACCCCCCCCCCCGCACAACTTTAAATCCGTCCCGTCCCACATAGTTATAAACCCACTCCGCCCCGCCCCATTGCCATCCCTGATTTATTCCCAAGAAAATTCAACTAAGTGATGATATCAACTGTCAAGGTTTAAATGACAATTCAAAAATGATTATAGCGTGTTAAGTGCTTCATCATGATAATTTTAAGCAGATCGACAGTCATTGTCAACTTATTAGCCCAAAAGATTTTATATGAATCGACATCATAATTCAATATGTTCTCAATAAGTAACAAAATTACTTCAACCTTGTCCCAATGAGGTTGAGAATACGCACACAAGCATCTAAGGGTGTAACCTATTGATTAATAAAGTGATTGAGAATTCTGAAGTCCCAGGTGAAAAGCGATAGATATTCTGTGGAATTAATTGAGGTACGCGAAACCTGTATGAAAAGATATGTAAGTGCATGCATGAAACATAACAATCCAATTTTTGTCGTGATAGATAAATAAGAGAATAATAATCTAGCTAGGTTGGTTGTTAGTCTACTAATAAGTCCATATATGTAATGAGTATATTCATGGAATCAATCAGTCAAATACAAAAGCAGCGTGCCACAGAAATTTGTGACAAAAATATATTGAATTATCCTAATGACGGGACTGACAAATATATATATATATATGAAAAACATAGAGAAATTGATGTGACATCTTTTTATGATTTTTATTTTCATTTTTTTTTTCTCCTTTTTTTTTTTTTTTTTTTTTTAACCTTTTTTCATATTTAAAATATTTAATTTATTATGAAAGTATAATTTAATTTATTATAAATAAATATTATTAATGAAGGAACATTTATGTATATCAAAGACTCTTTATATGCCAAATATTTTTATTTTTTTTATATTATATAAAAAAGAAAAATGACAATTACTACTCCTCCATTTATTTTATTCTTTATAGTCTACAAAATTGAATGTCTAGAAATTTACTACACTCAATTTTCATACTTTGAAAAACTAAGTCTCATCAGTATTTTTTTTTGTCTTGTGGGTATGTTATTTTCTTATTATATAAAAAGAAAATGACAATTATTATTCCTCCATTTATTTGATTCTTTAATCTATATATATAATAAAATTAAATGTAGAAAAGGTGATGTGACATCTATTTATTGCCTTCGTTCCTATTTATCTTTTTTCTCCTTTTTTGGGCATTTGTTAATTTTTCTCCTCATTTTTAATGTAGTTAATATTTATATAATTGTTGAATAATTAATGTTTTATTGTAAATATGTTATATTAATGCAGATGTCCATAATTTCAAGATGTAATTCCACCATTATGTGTAATAAACTCACATCCTCAGCACCTCCTCTTTTATCTTCCACACCCCTTAATCTTCTCCACATTCTGAAGAATTAATGTCATGTTTATTGTTATCTCTTTATACTATGTCTTTATGTAACAATATAAATAGAAGTCTTGAGAATTATATATGCATGTTATGCACTTAAAGATTTTAGAAACACTTGAATATACTTGGAAGAATATATAAGAAAATTCTTCTATCTTATCTCTCTACATTTTTTGTCTACTTTCTTACTTATATTATTACTTCTTTAGCTTAATTTGAAATATATTTTCTTTCTTGAATAGTCACATCTAATTGCATTTACCTTCTAGACTAGAAAAAATGTAGTAATACTTTATAACTGTTCAATGTAATTATATATGATGAAAACTCATTGTCTCCCAATAAGTATGAGATTTGTTATAAACGAATTCAAAGAGAGTTTTCACATCGAGAATTATTTGCAGATGAAGAGATGTCAAAGGGGCTTCTTACTTCCCAAACGGATCCTCCTACATCTATATATAAACGCTACAAAAATCTACGTTAAAACTTTTGCTACTAAATATTATTTTGGTTATGAAGCTGCATTTTCAAGGTAATAATTTGCCCGCTTCTTTCTTTGTTTGATTGTTTAGAAGTAGTATAAATATGCAATAGTGTGAAAAATATTTCGGAATTTCAAAAAGATAATATTTTTCAAGTACTTTATTTTTTATTTTCTTTTTTCAGTTTGTCTTTGATTTATTTAGTTGAAGAAAAAATTGACAATGGTTTAAATTATCTTTATGATGGACAGAAAAAGTAAACCTACACTAAGATATAAAAATATTTTATTATTTGCCTTTTTTTCCTTTTATTCAATATAAATGCATAATTATTTTATACTTTTGATTTAAGATTTTGATATGTATTTATACTTCCGAATGCAATAACTTTGAGTAGGTGATTGTTTCCTATGTTGAATTGAGACTTTGATGTGAATTTTCGTCACGCAATAACTTTTGTATGCTCTTCCTTTACCTTTATTTTTTTCCTTAAATAATTTATTTGTAATGTTTCATGATCTATAATTATTTTCCATCAATTCTTTTGACTTTATAAATTTCCATCAAATGATATGAGTAATATAAATTTATATTATTAATCTCATAAAGTATTTTTCTTAGAAAATCCTGATTTCTTTTCATTTGTTCATTCATAATACTTAAAAACATTTTTTTTCAATAATTTTATTTTATTTTTTTCATTCGATTTTCAAAAAGAGGTAGGAAAAAACCTAACAATACAAAAAAGATCAAAAGACGAATGATTTCAGGAAGAAAAAATAATTGTGAAGACAAAAATAATTACCACCATCTAAACCATTATCGTCTTAAAGCTTGACTTGTATTAGAAAGGTTATGCAACACATTCTTAATTAATTAATAAGGCCAAATATGCATTGACAATTTTTAGATATTTTTAAATTAACACATAATTTTATACAAATAGAAATAGACAAGATGATATGATACCTCTTTATGAAATAAAATATTATTTGCACCCTTCTTTTATTTAACACTTTAATTGTGAAATAAATTGGACACATGATTAAAAAAAAATTGAAGATTGAAAACATGATTTAATATTCATTTAAAAAACATTGGTACTTAATATTTATAATAGAATGTTCAATGTAAATTTACGAGGAATACGAGAAAATGAGTGAGGTGGAAAAGTTGTAACTCATATAAACTTGTATTGTTAATTGAAATTCAATAAATATGTTAACATAAATTTATGTTTAAGAAAATGTAATAAATGGTCTAATGAAGTGGCTTTTGAATTTTTATAGCATCTCTTTTTTTTCATGTTTGTTTGATTTTTTTTCAATATGATAATTCAATTCAATTTATTATATTAATACGCCACACAATTCCTCCACTAATTTGGATTAATAGCTTTTATACCAAGTTAATGAAGCATGTATATTTTTTTCATTGTCTTTTCTAAAAACTCTCAAATAGATTGAACATATTATTTTCGTTATAGTATTACTTTGTGTATTATGAGTTTTGAAAATTTAAAAACCTTCATAACTTAATCAAAGAATTTAAACATCGCTATATTTACACCTACACTCAAATGAATAGCAACATTTCATGAAACATCTTCAATTCATGAATCCAAAATATTAGAGTGTTGAGTATGAGTAGAAAACTGATGAAAGTTTGTTTAGTTTATATTCTTTTTTGAATGATATAATAAAGTGTGTTTTTTTGAGAAATTTTTGATATCATGTTTTCATTTAATTATTTTTTGAGTAGCAAAAACTAAATATATAAATAACTTGAGTGGACAAATATATAGTCAAAGGTCTGTCAAAAAGCTATTTTTATACATTAATTTTTTTATATTTGCTTAAAACAAAATATAAATAAAGTTCAATTCGAATTTTCATGGTCAAATTATTATTCAAATAAAGTAAAAAATTTCAGAAAGAAGTTTAATTTATAATTTCCAAACGTGTGGTGTAATTTTTTTTTATTTCGCGCGAAGCGCGGATAAGTTTTCTAATTATAGAATTATTTATCAATAATTGATCATTTCATTAAATTCTGAACACGCGTAAGAAAAAAAAAATGACTCAAACATAAATATTCCAAAATTCGGTGATGAATTTATTCTCTTCGTCTCAATTTATATCACACCTTTCGAATTTCTAGATTCAAACAAAAAAAATTTGTAATTTTTCATATATCGGTTAAATATATTGTAAACTATTGAAACTTATATACTTTTTTGTAGTCTCCAAATATGTAAATTTTATTTCTAAAAATTTAAAGATTTTATATCCAATTTCACGATCAAACTCAATACTTGATAGTCATACATAAGTATTAAGTTTCAAGGATAAGTAATCTCTTAATTGTATCAATAATTGCTCAAACTCGTTTGATTCATGTGATAAAGATAAATAATTTTGAAATAGAAAGTGAGATTATATATTTTTTTAGTTTTTTTTTTTGGGATAACTATCAGATTTTGTAATCAAAAGTATAACATTACAAAATTGAGACTCAATAATATGTAACTCTTGGACAGAGCCACTCTTCTCCTACTAATAACCAACATACTATTCAAGACTTCAATGTTAGCTTAAAGCAAATCCTTACATTGATGTCTGTGTAGCAAAATTTTACACTAAAAGTTGTTTGGACTCACTACAAGAAAATTGTTAATTATATAGGGATTTTTCTGGGAATTAATATGAAAATTCATAGAAAACTTATTTTCCTGCAAATTTTCATACTAATGCCCAGGAAAATCACCATGTAATTCACACTTTTCTTGTAGTGACTCTGAAAACATTGCCGCACCTGTGTTGAATTCTTCAAAAGACACGTATTCATTAATTTTAAAAAAAAATCCAAGCAACATAAATTTTACGTGAAAAATGTGTGTAAGTTGCCCCAAATTATTCACTGACAAATATGTAGTCTTTTTAAGCAAGTTTTGGCAGTCACTTTTTGAAGCACAAAGAGTCCAATTGCACCACTCCAGTACTGCCTCAACCCCTAATCTGATGTCAATAAAGTGTGTTGAGATGCATGTTTACTGACAGGACTAAGAATTCGGTCCAAAAACACCAACCCATCACTGATCTGCAAATAAATTGACACCTTGTTTGGATGGTTACGTTGTTATTTGTTGTATTATATTATATTGTTAGTTTAAATATGATTTAGTTGTTACTTAAATTTATTGTATTATATTATTTAAATTCATTGTTAGATAACTAAGAAAAATTTCATTTGTGTAACGACTGATTTTGGTGTGATCGCCTCTTACCGTAATGTCTATTCTCATTTTGTCTTTACTTATTATTTAATAATTTTATTTTATGTTTTACCCTACTTTTATTTTATAGTAGCTCTACCCGTGGCACCCTACTTTCTTGTAGGTTTATTATTCAAATTGATGATGTCTGATATTATATAACGATAAATAATGATATATATATATATATTAAAATAATATAATATTATATGATATAATACAATACAATATATTATGAAACAATACATAGTGTACATCCGCGCCAAACAAAGTGTAAATTCATCCATTTCCTCTCAATCACATCCATAACGACGATCTACGTAAGGTTGACCCTTATAGACAGATGTCCTTGAAAAGCCACTCTTAGAGGCTAGAGTCTGTTTGATATTGTTGTTGGGAGGCCAAAAATATATTTTTTTAGAGAAAAAAGTACTTATTTAAAAATAAAAATAAATGTTTGGCAAATCCTTAAAATTGCTTTTAAATGGAAGTAGAAGCAGTTATTCTGTTAGGAAGAAGCTAAAAATGTATGTTTTTTTAAAAGAGCAGAAGCAGAAAATTATTTTTTTCAAGACTAAAATATCCCTTACAGATATACATATCAATATATTACTTATTAATTAATTAACATATCTCATAAGTTTCGTTAATTTTCATTCAAGAATTTTATTTTTATATAATAAATTTTTATTTTATTTATGTTTTATATTATTATTTATACGAAAAAGGGTCAAATTTGCCCCTGAACTATGCGAAATAGACCACTTATACCCTCCGTTACATTTTGAGCTCAAAAATACCATCATTGTTATCTCTATAGACCACAAATACCCCTCAAAAGTTAACAACCCAATTTTTTACTAACATGGCAAGCCATGTGTGACTGATCCTTCCACCTAAGCTGCCAACTAGGATTACCACTAACTTTTTAAAAAAAATCTAAATCTCCTAAAATTGTATTAATCCAACAAAAAACAAGAACAAAGTTAAAATCATCCAGCCGTATATTCCCCTCATACATACAAAATATACATGTATGTTATACAAAAAATCATCCTATCAAGTCTAACCCTAAATCAAGTAATCAACGAAACATGATCGATCATAGCAGCCCAAACAGCCTGACGAAATCAAGTAACACGAGCCAAACAATGTGAATCAACAATAGCGCTTGACCCGTAACTGGAGCAGAACCTCCGTTCCCCACCTCGCAGATCCCTAGTTTCACAACACGCACACCAACACAGTGTCCCTGATTACCACTAACTCATTCTTGTTAACCCATCAATTCATCCTCCCAAATCAAACCCTAATTTTGAGAGAAAAAATTGATGTATTTTTTACCCTTTTCCAAAAAAACAACTCGTAAAAGAAGACGTCACTTTGAGAAAGTCTAACTTTTCGAGGTTGACTTTAAAAAATATATTATCTTTGCTTTCAAACAAGAAAAATGTTGATGCAATAGCTGATAGTCTACATGCTTGGCAAATGTGGTCTTTCCTTAATTGATATTTAAGACTCAGTAGCATCCACCAGAAGAATTGAAAGCAATGTTTTGAACCTCTCAAAATTTAGATTGCTTTAATTCGTACAATAATCAAACAAATATTGGAGAGTTAAAAATTGGATTAGCAAATACTGGAGATAGTGTTTCCATAATGTAGAGAAAAATTTGTATCCCAAATACTGTTGATTTGGGAGGATGAATTGATAGTTAGCAAGAATGAGTCAGTGGAAATCCTAGTTGGCAACTTAGGTAGAGAGATCACTCCCACATGGCTTGCCACGTCATTAAAATTTTGGGTTGTTAATTTTTTAGGGGTATTTGTGGTCTCTAGAGATAACAGTGTGGGTATTTTTTATCTCAAAATGTAACGAAGGATATAAGTGGTCTATTTCACGGGGGAAATTTTGACCCTTTTCCGTTATTTATATATTATATTATATATTACTTTACGTATTATTTTACAGAATTAGAAATAAAAGTAACAATAATATTTTTGTAAGATTAAAAAAAGAGTAACAATTAAAGATTTAGATCTCCCATAAAAGTAACAAATAACAATTAAAGATTTAGATGTTTAAAATGATTTCTCTCTATAAAATAATCTTAATATTAAAAGCACATTGATACTTACCATTTTTCGTAATTTAACTCTCAAAAGCATTTTTTTTTAAAATTAGTCAAACACAAATTGTTTATCAAAAGCACATTTTAAATGAATTTGCCAAACACAAATTGCTTTTCTTAAAAAACACTTCTTTGAAAAGCTATTTTTTTTAAAAACATTTCTAAAAATAAGCAGTTTTTAGCAGTAATGCCAAACAAACTCTTATTCATGTTTATATATTTTGAAATGCTTAGCAAAAATAATGTTTTAAAACTTTTTAGTTTATGATTATGATTTTCAATTTTTTGATACTTAGAAATTGATTGAGACTAATATTCATGTTTATCATCACACATTTAAACATTAATGAGTGAACTAAAGAAAAAATCTAATCTCCATTTTTGGAGTTTTTGAAAGTTGATTTGTTGAATTTTTTTGACAAGTTAATGATTGTGTTTGTTTGGAATGTCATTTTTAAATTTGTAGTTAAAATTTGAAGAAGATTTAAGTTTATTGTTGATATTGTTTTCGTGAGTTGAAGTTTGTAGGGGATGAAATTCAATTTTTATAGAATAATATTGTATAATTTTGTATACGTAATTATATATTTTTATACAAGATTGATATATTATTTATAGGAGACACTATCTAATTACGCAAACATATACACATGTGAAACACACTAGATACACATTATATATATGTATTTGGTGTGATTTGCACGTATTTGAGCAAGATTTGTCTATGTATATCAAATACATGTGAATCACATTCAATACATGGTATATACATGTATCAAATATGATTCGCATGTATCTAGGATACCGAATACGTGAGAGATATATGAGAGTGGTGAGGGAGATAAAAGGGAGACGAGTGAGATTTGTGTGTATCCAAGATAATGTGAATTCACTTGGATACAGTGTATCTAGAACACATTACACCTAATTTTGACCTCATATATCCCGAAATATATATATATCTAGATGTATTTGGACACACCAAAATATGATAAGATTCATAATATTTCAAACTAGTGTGTATCTAAGTTTATTAGCTCTTAAACTAGTGAAATTTTTGTAAGTTAACCCTTATTTATAAGAAGAATTTTGATAGTTCAGTTAGTTGGAGTTTGATTGCATTTCCCTTTCTCCCACACTCAATTTTCTCATATATATATATAATAGATTTTTTATTTGTGATAAGTGTATAAATATTATTGCCGAAAAACATGGCTATGCGAGAGCAATACATTATATATATTGGTGTGTATATTTTAAAATTGGTCAAACACATATGCAGACCCTTAAACTTGTCCCTAAATTTCATTTTGGCACTCCAACTCAACCTTGTTCCATTTTAACCCTTCAACTCCAATTTTTATGTTTCATTTTGGCACTTCTAAGTGATGTGCCAGAGTGTGTGCATCACACTTTCTCTAAGAGTGTCACGACTCAAACCGAGTCGTGAATGACACCCACACTTAACCTCCTAGGTGGGTGAACCAATGAATCCAAACCGCAACATATATTACTTGTTAAACTTAGAAATACAAACCATAATGCGAAAGCTCAATCTTATTAAGGTAAGAAACACAAATCCACTAAAGTCTGCTCTATGTCATTCCCAAAACCTGAAAGTCATCACATCAAGAACATCTAATCTCCAAATACTAAATCTAAGAGTATCACAAACACCAAAATGAATGAAATAAATGGTTTATGTCCGAAAACTAAGGACATCAAGTCATGACCGAGAGAATCCAATACGAGCTTGAATGAATAGCTTACCCTGGAACCTGATATGCTGGAGACTGGCTAGAGCTGAGGGCGAGTCGAAGTCACTGATACACTCGCTGCACTCCACAAAAAAAACAAAGAAAAACACAAGTAGGGCTCAGTACAGGACAATATGTACTGAGTAGATATCATCGGCCAACCCAAAATAGAAACTAATATGTAATGAATAATAGTATAAAATCAACTATGACACTTAGCAAGTGGCAAGCAACAAACACATGAACTAGTGTCAACAACACTAAAGTAAGTACGTAATCAATCAACAATGTCAAGATCACACATGAGGACTCATGCCTCCAAACCAAACTAATTTGGGAATTGAGTTCTTTGAGATTGAGTACATTAAGTTAATTCAATATCTTTTGTCCTTTAATGTTATCGTGTCGGAACGTGACACTCCAATCCAATTATATTGTGTCGGAACGTGACACTCCGATCCAAATATACCGTGTCGAAACGTGACACTCCGATCTAATTATACCGTGTCGAAACGTGACACTCCGATCCAATTATACCGTATCGGAACGTGACACTCCGATCCAATTATACCGTGTCAGAACGTGATACTCCGATCCAATTATACCGTGTCGGAACGTGATACTCCGATCCAATTATACCGTGTCGGAACGTGACACTTCAATCCAATAATATTATTAATTTGTCATTTATTATCACCACTTTTCAATTCATTAACAATATTTCATCAAGCCTTCTTTATTCAAGGCATCACTTCGATAGAGAGGGTTCAAGATTATAAATTTCACGGTCTCAAGATTTCAGACCAATCACAAACCACACAACCAAGCTACACAATCACACAATCAAGTACATAGAGAACTTCACAATATCATTCAATGCATATCAATCACTATTAAGAGTCTATCTATCAAATAGAATAAATCATAACCTACTTCTCCAATGCTTTTCCTTTCCTCAATGCCTCTGAACCTTTCCAATCTATCAAGTATGCATAATTTGTAAGTTAACGAGTCTCTAGGCACCCATGCTACTATGTGTCTAGCCTAGACTCAAAACTCACCCAATTCTATAATCAATTTTCTAAAATTCAAGCCTAAGGATAAATCTTATTCCTCCATTTAACATAACTTTAATAATATTAATATAATATCATACACCTATTATTTATTTACCTATCTCAATGTAACACTTAATTTATAGGTGATAATTGAATTATAAAATCTAACGATGACCACTGGTTACGAAACCAGTGGCTGCCAGCACCTCAAACTACACCATAGGAATAACATAAACAGAATGAGAATATATTATTACCCTTATTTATAAGCCAACAACAATAGGACTAACACATCAATTAGTGATTGTACACAGTTATTTCAGTGGTACTATAAATGTGTACCTATTTCATTGGTTACTGATCACTTTTTCTTTTGAGGGCTTTTTTGTTTAACACGTGTATATGCTTCTTTAACCTAGAAAAACGACGCGTATGCTAAGACCATCTCCAACCCCACTCTATTTTACTCTTCATTCTCTATATTTGGAGAGTAAAATAGAGAATTGGGTCTCCAACCACTCTCTAAAAAGCTCTTCATTCTCTATTTATAGAGAGGTGAATAGTAGTTCTCCAAATTTGAAGAACTACTATTCACCTATCTATTTCACTTTTTCATTATTTTAATATTATTTCTATTATTTGTAACTAACATATTATTTTTTATATAAGGCTATTAAATAAATTTCTAATATTCGTAATTCTTTTTAAATATAGTACAACATTTTAAAAAATATATTATT